>JAAGKR010010058.1:0-17500 GCA_011419295.1 Clarias macrocephalus
CCCCCCCCCCCCCCCCCCCCCCACACACACACACACATAAGGTCTTGCCAGACTCCGACTGTGTTGGCCCACTGAACCAATCACTGAACTCGAGCCGAGCCAACCTTATACACACACAAACACACACACACACACACACACACACACACACACACACACACACACACACACACACACACACACACAGAGTTGGCAGCAGCGGGTCATCAGGCAACAGATGGTTCCACTGAATGAGTCTCTCATGAGAGATAACTGATCTGGAAACACCAAACTCACAGAATTTACACACTACATAAACACAATAACAACACTCACATACTAAATAAACGCAATAAAAACATTTACACACACGCACTAAACACGTTCACACGCTGAATAAACACTAAAAAACATTTGCGTAAAATTAAACACGACACACCGAAATTCACAGAATAAATGAAGCTTAAAAAGTAATAAAGACAAACAGCGTTCACAAGAACACTTCACAATAATGATACACTTGGCTTTTTTTTTTTTTTTTTTTTTACAATTGAAAATTAAAAAAACAGGACCATAATAATCCATCTGGTTCCAGTCATAATTTACAGCTGAGGTTTTATTTTTATTTCGATTTTTTTTTTCACAAATTGTTGTGTGATTCCATTACAAAGAAGACAAAACCAATCCATGTGATTGACTTTTTGTACCACAAAGTACCCGAGAATCTGAACAAATGGAGAGACGATAATCGCACAGGAACAGAAGTACCGAACAAATACAAACAGGAAATCAGGACACAATTGCTAGGAAACAAGGAATGCAACAAAACCAGGACCAGGAAACTGAGGACTTGGGAAGTATGGGAACTCTAACATTGAGAAATAACAGCAGCTTTTCACTCAAATCATCTTATAGGAGAATATTATTAATAATGACCAATTATAAATGTAGACAACTACGAGACTGGCTATCAAGGAACCACAAAATCTACCTTAGGTGAAAAGAAGACTAGAAAACAAGAAACTGGAAGGATAAAACAGAGGGACAAGTTACTAAGAACAAGGGACGTGGACAACTAAGGAACTAGATACAGTAACAATGAACCTTTGAAAGTATGCAAGTTAAACTCCTTACCCACGTTCGCCAATTTGATGCTGAACCATTATTAATTTCTATATCAGAGAAAATTGTAAAGAGATCGTCAGAATTTGTTTCAAAAGTATAAAGTGTAGTCATCATCCCAAAAACCATTGTAGTAATAAAGTACTTGAAGGTGGCTTGCAGCGATTTGAAGGGACATTGGAGACTTTGTAGGTACAACCCTTTTCATAATGAATGAAACGTGTCCAAAGATAAGCTAAATTACTTGTTTGTTGTTGATGAGCACATGGTGATAATTTGGAAAGACCTCTCATACAGGCGGTGAAGCAAATCTGTGGTCCAAATCCAACCCTGCACTCTAAACTACTAAACAATGCGCTCTAATCAATATAAATAAAATAAAAGTTTTGTCTAAACATTGGTCGGAACTCGCTCTTTCAATTATATCTTTACATTTCATACATTGGAGAACCGGAAAAACAGTCTTGGAAAAAACTGTCTGCCCGTTTGACTGTCTGTCTGTATATCTATATGTCCGTCCAGCCGATTTTGTCACAGCATCACACAAAACTGGCTTTACAGAATTTAATTAAACTTTGCCAGTCCTTCAATATTTGCCTGAAGTTAAATCTGTGCCATAAATGAAATCAAAACATTGAGTTAGAAGGGATGTTATGAGCAGTTTCGTGCCGGATTACCTCACAGCATACATAGCTTTTTGGGACGGACTCAAAGTGTGCGTGGCCACACACGTCCTTCAACAGAGACAACCAATCCAATAGTTTATACCGTATATGTATTCAGAACACACAGAAACGACCGTCATGTCCCTATAAAGAGCCCAAATCCTCACAAAACACAAACAAATGCTCGACATAGCCTGGCTTACTCCAAGAAAAAGGTATGTAACTTTTGAACACTAAATCTTAGAAGATGTATGGACTTTGTATGTTTATTCCTCCTGCAAGAAGGTTTAAAACCAGTTCGTCTCATATGTTCCAAAACCATAGTGCTAATAAAAAGCAGTCATGTGGAACGCCACTATGAGATAAAACACGGGTCGTTAGATCAAACCAATCCACAGCAGTCCGAGGTGAGGGAGCGTACAATACCCGAACTGAGTGTTGAGTGAAAAGTGATGTTGTGAACAATCATGTGCCGGACGTAATAATCTACTTTAAACAGGGAGTGTATTTGGCTGATGATGAAAGAAGCACAACTTTGCGTAAACAAGGAATAAGATACTCAACCTTACAGAATGTGATTTCTTTCTATTAATAAGTTAGACGGAGAGTTCTGCCGTACAGAAAGACAGACAGACATGTACAGTCGTGGACAAAAGTTTTGAGAATTACATAAATATTGGAAATTGGAAAAGTTGCTGCTTAAGTTATTATAATAGCAATTGCATATACTCCCGAATGTTATGAAGAGTCATCAGATGAATTGCATAGTCCTTCTTTGCCATGAAAATTAACTTAATCCCGAAAAAAAACTTTCCACTGCATTTCATTGCTGTCATTAAAGGACCTGCTGAGATAATTTCAGTAATCGTCTTGTTAACTCAGGTGAGAATGTTGACGAGCACAAGGCTGGAGATCATTATGTCAGGCTGATTGGGTTAGAATGGCAGACCTGACATGTTAAAAGGAGGCTGATGCTTGAAATCATTGTTCTTTCATTGTTAACCATGGTGACCTGCAAAGAAACGCGTGCAGCCATCATTGCGTGCATAAAAATGGCTTCACAGGCCAGGATATTGTGGCTACTAAGATTACACCTAAATCAAGAATTTATTGGATCATCAAGAACTTCAAGGAAAGAGGTTCAATTCTTGTTAAGAAGGCTTCAGGGCGTCCAAGAAAGTGCAGCAAGCGCCAGGATCGTCTCCTAAAGAGGATTCAGCTGCGGGATCGGAGGGCCACCAGTGCAGAGCTGCTCAGGAATGGCAGCAGGCAGGTGTGAGCGCATCTGCACATACAGTGAGGCGAAGACTTTTGGAAGATGGCCTGGTGTCAAGAAGGGCAGCAAAGAAGCCACTTCTCTCCAAAAAAAACATCAGGGACAGATTGATCTTCTGAAAAAGTCTGGCGAATGGACTGCTGAGGACTGGGGCAAAGTCATATTCTCGGATGAAGCCTCTTTCCGATTGTTTGGGGCATCTGGAAAAAGGCTTGTCCGGAGAAGAAAAGGTGAGCGCTACCATCAGAACACCCTCCAACAGCAAATTCTTCCAACAATCCAACAACAGTTTGGTGAAGAACAAGGCATTTTCCAGCACGATGGAGCACCGTGCCATAAGGCAAAAGTGAGAACTAAGTGGCTCGGGGACCAAAATGTTGAAATTTTGGGTCCATGGCCTGGAAACTCTCCAGATCTTAATCCCATTGAGAACTTGTGGTCAATCTTCAAGAGGCGGGTGGACAAACAAAAACCCACTAATTCTGACAAACTCCAAGAAGTGATTATGAAAGAATGGGTTGCTATCAGTCAGGATTTGGCCCAGAAGTTGATTGAGAGCCCAGTCGAATTGCAGTGGTCCTGAAAAAGAAGCGCCAACACTGCAAATACTGACTCTTTGCATAAATGTCATGTAATTGTCGATAAAAGCCTTTGAAACCTATGAAGTGCTTGTAATTATATTTCAGTACATCACAGAAACAACTGAAACAAAGATCTAAAAGCAGTTTAGCAGCAAACTTTGTGAAAACTAATATTTTGTGTCATTCTCAAAACTTTTGGCCACGACTGTGGCTTCAACCTGAAATAATAATCATATCACTGATTACATTAAAGATCAGCAGATTATTATTAGATTTAACCTTTGTAGTTCCTTTGTAGGAGTGGCATACATTATTGGGGAACTACAAGGAATGGGGAACTGCTGTTTGGGATGCCAAAGACCCTTGTTGCACCAGTTTTAGAATTTTCACACTGGAGATGAGGAGGGTTTTTGACCGCTCCACCTCAGGCAGGGAGGCGGAAAGACATCTGTTGGAACTTCGTCAAGGTCTCCGTTCAGCTTATGACTACGCCATTGAGTTCCGAATCCTGAGAAATTAGAGAAATTAGAGAAAGATGCCAAGCTCATGACCACGTCACACCCAGACTTCCTTCATCGCCACAGCCATGTTGCTCCTCTGTTGAGCCCATGCAGGTCAGCCAAGCCCAAATCTCTTCCAAGGAGCGCAAACGCAGACTACGGTCAGGGGCATGTCTCTGTGGTGGCCAAGACAGGGCATCTGCGACTTTGATGCCCGTTAAAGCAAGGCCCCTTCTGTGACTCTAGGGCTGTGGCTTCAACCTGAAATAATAATAATATCACTGATTACATTAAAGATCAGCAGATTATTATTAGATTTAACCTTTTAACTGTTTATTCTTCAACAATTTGTTGTGTATTATTATGTAAAATATCATGTACTTGTGAAATGACTATTGTTGTTGTTGTTGTTGTTGGTCTTTCAGCTGCTCCCTGCAAGGGGTCGCCACAGCAGACCATCGGTTCCGCTATTATGTAATAATGAACCTATACATAGATGACCAGCATTGTACTAACCCTCTTATTTAGAGAATGCACCATTTTATTCAGAAATCAGAAGTTTAAGGATAATTACACAGTATTTGTAAAACCAAGAAACTCAGAGAGAATAGAAATTAGTATTGGAAAATTAGGTCCATGGGGAACTTGGAACCTGTAAATTAATGTCATTTGGAAAAACTGAGAAACTGGATGAGATTAAGTTCGAGAATGAGCGTGCAAAAGCACTTTATTTACAATGGTCAAATAAACAGAGATGTTTATTAATAATGCTACGCTTTCTACAATAAAAAAAAAAAATCTGTGGATATATCATGGATTTTTCTTATTTGGCCAAGTTCTTGAGTTCTTACCAAGAATTTTACGCTCCTTCTGAGAAGGATGTCCAAATCCCTGTTTTCTCATCAGACAAATGGATTCCTTATGAACTCTGGATTGTCGTGCATATAACTGAAGAAGCCTTTGTCGTTCTCACGTTGTGTGATTGATTGTGCTCTGGAAGTATCTGTGGTCCACATATTCCGATAACTCTACACCAAGAAGGAAGCTTCCTATACGGTGTTGGTCTTTTGCTTGCTCCAGGCAAGGGGTCGCCACAGCGGACCATCCGATCCACACACAAGCTTAGCGCAAGTTTTACGCCGGATGCCCTTCCTGACGCAACCCTCCCATTTTATCTGTATGTACACATATACTAGAGGCTCCCCGAGGCTCTGCTTGTGTTGGAATCCTGACACCTGCGTACTACCAATACCTGTGAATGGAGTGTGTTTGGTCAACTTGTTACCGCTCGTCATGCTGCCCCAATGTTTCATCAGCCCTCAATTCTGCCTGTCGTATGAGCTGACTACTGTTACATCTAGTGAGGAACGCCTGTAACATGCCCACAGTGTTGGTTTTTAGGTGGCATTTTTCTCTTTAAAAAAATCTGATGACTGATTTCTGTTTTTTATATGTGTACTTGGGTGGACCGGAGATCACGTCTCTGGACCGCACCCCGTTTATGAAAGCAATTTCTGATTTCCGTGCATGAGAGCATCACGATACAAAAGGCCTCAGGGTTCGGAAAAACGTGCAAGTGTGAAGACACCCACAAATTTTCACTGCGATTCAGTTAAATGAGTTTGTTTTGGCTCGACTCACAAGTGTTATTAATTCATAGTTGAACTTTGGAGCACAGCCCGAGTGCACACTTTGTAGCGAATACAATACTATCTGTATATTTTATTTCATTTTATTTTATTCTCATTAATGCCTTTGCGTGTCTGAGTGTCCTTATGATGAAAGGATTAGATGTTTTTAATAATCGCATTTAAGAAAAAGATTATATTTCATATTTTAGACACATTAAAGAGCTTACAGTAAATGTAGCCACCACACATACACATACACACACATACACACACATGTAGAGATGGAAGGGTGGTTTGTGGTTCTCACATTGTGTGAAATGTGGAAATTATTTAGCGGTCGTATCAACCAGCTGATGTCAGTGGAATCATGATGTCATACCTTAAACTGTAAACTAAGGAGAGAGAGAGAGAGAGCGAGAGAGAGAGAGTTTAAAAAATCAGAGAAAGAAGTCAAAAAAAGAAACATAGACAATGTCTGATAAGAGTGAGACGTTGTAAAGTGTAGTAAAATTGTAATAAGTGTGTAGTTCTACTAAGTGTGAGCTGATTGTTCGGTCAGCTGCTGTAAAGCACATTATGATGTCATAATCAGGTAGTCGAAACTGACCAGTCATTAGCCAACTGTCATAACTTTTCAGGCATTCTCTCTGGGTTATGAGTCAAGTACTAACGCGCGCCTGAACTTGAATTGCGCTTTCAGATTTGAACTCTCTCGCTGATGGATAACCTGGTACAACTCAGCACTGTTTAATGGATTGAATTCTCTTCAACTCTGAGTTCGCTATTGGGTTCACTTCAGCCACTCGTTCTGGCCCGCCCATGACAGTATACTCCGACTATGTCGAACCCAGCGGACCTAGACCAACTTAGACAGGCCATCGCCCAGCAAGGAGCTCTACTGGCCACCCACCAGCAAAGTATTCAACAGGTGAATCAGACACTCTCTTCTTTCTCAGCTCAATTGCAAAAACTCCTAGCTACTTCCCCATCATCTTATGAACCTCGTCTTCCCAACCCTCAACCTTACGATGGCGACCCAGAAACTTGCCGCTCTTTTCTGTCGCAATGCTCCCTGCTGCTCGAACTCCAAGAAACAACCTTCCGTACAGAGTGTTTAAAAGTGGCATACATTATTACCCTCCTTACTGGGAGGGCTCGGGAATGGGGAACTGCTGTTTGGGATGCCAAAGACCCTTGTTGCACCAGTTTTAGAACTTTCACACAGGAGATGAGGAGGGTTTTTGACCGCTCCACCTCAGGCAGGGAGGCGGCAAGAAATCTGTTGGAACTTCGTCAAGGTCTCCGTTCAGCTTATGACTACGCCATTGAGTTCCGAATCCTGGCAGCAGCTACCCACTGGAACACTCAAGCCCTGTATGATGCCTTTCTAAATGGACTTTCTGATTATGTCAAGGACCAGCTTATCTGTCATGAGCTCCCCGATGATCTCAGCAGTCTTATGGCTCTAGCAGGTCAATTGGATTCGCGAATCAGAGAAAGATGCCAAGCTAATGACCACGTCACACCCAGACTTCCTTCATCGCCACAGCCATGTTGCTCCTCTGTTGAGCCCATGCAGGTCAGCCAAGCCCGAATCTCTTCCAAGGAGCGCAAACGCAGACTACAGTCAGGGGCATGTCTCTGTTGTGGCCAGACAGGGCATCTGCGACTTCGATGCCCGTTAAAGCAAGGCCCCTTCTGTGATTCTAGGGCCACTCCTTCTTGCCTTCATTCTTGCTTCTGTGTTCCCTCTGGCTTGCCTCATGTCTCAGCCTAAAGGCAAGTCAGCTTTTAACTCTGCGTGCATCCCCGTCACGATGGATGAATTTCCTGACCTCTTTGCTCTTCCTTCTGACCACACTCACCTTAAGATTATTTTAGTAGGTCCCATGCTGCCTCTCTACCTCCACATACCTCCTTCCAGGCATAGCTCTGCCCTGGGGATGTTTACAATTTCTCTCACAATATGAAGCAAAGACCTAATCTGCTAAAATTTATCTTCCTCCCACCACAGCAGGGTCCTTTTTTTGGCCAAAAAAAGACAGGATTTCATGACCTTCTGTTGATTATTGGGGCTTTAACAACAACAACCTGATGTACTCACTCGACAGTTTACACCAGTCACAGATCAGGCCTCTGAGTCAACCATCTTACCACAACAATGCCTCATGGACTTGACCCTGTTGGACGAAACCCAGGTAATGTGTGTGTGTGTGTTGGATCAGGAACCCAGCCCCTCTGACACGACCTGGAAATGTTTTTTTTCCCACTTGAGTACTCACATGTCTGGAATGGGGACACAACTCAAGACTGGCCTCACCCTCAAAATGGCGAGTATATTCCCTCATGGTGTGCCACCCTTGCCCAGCACCACTTCGGGTGGCCCACCATGAGGGAATATACTCGCTATTTTGTGAGTGTTTGCGAAACACATTCAGAAACACACTCCTAGCTGGCCTTCTTAGAACCCCCCCCCCCCCCCCCAAGTTCAAGTTCTTCTTAGAACCTGGTCACACACGTTGCCCTCGACTCCCCAACTCAAAAGGCAACATGTGCATTCTCACCATTGTGGACCACTTTTCTAAGGCCATACACTTTTTACTTCTGCCCGGGCTCTACTTCTGTCCCACGTGTGACATGACCTTTATATGTTTAAATATTTAGTTTACAAAACAAATGCATTGTATAATATAAATATAGATTGAATGTTGCTAACATGTCATATTGCAATCAGGGCAGTATCTTACAGTATGCAGTACGTTGTTTTTAAAAATACATTTGTTCTGTTCTTATTTGAAGTTTATGCTTCTTATTTTTTAATGAAGTGCATTTCTGATCATTAACATGAAGGTTAAATTTTTTGTTTTAGAAATTGTTTGGTTAAGTTATTGGATCTGCTCAGAAGGTGTGAATTCACTTGAACATAAAACATGTGGATTGTTTATATACTGAAAAATCATTCACTTGGACTTGTATGGTGGACGAACCATGTAACTGGCACCTAATCATTTTTAAAACAGGATTTTGTTTAGAAAAGCAAAGCCTATAATTTTAGATTTCTTAATGGTTATTGTTTAGGGAACATCTCCAGTATCAGTCCTTTGTAACAGTCACATTGTGTTTTTTTCAGCAACATTACAAGCTCACTGTGCATTGCAGCTTGTTGCATACAGGTCTGCATATATGGTGCCCATGCTGACCTTTGTCCTCTATCATAAGCACCTACAATAGGCATCCGAGCATCAGAACTGGACCACGGCAAAATGGAAGAAGGTGGCCATGTCTGATTAATCTTGATTTCTTTTAGATCATGTGGATGGCTAGGTCTGTGTGTGTCACTTATTTGGGGAAGAGATGGAACCAGCATGCACTATGGGAAGAAGGTGAGCCTGGGGTGGTAGTGTGGGCAATGTTCTTCTGGGAAACCTTGGGTTCTGCCATTCATGTGGATTTAAACTTTATGGAAACAGTGTTCCCTGATGGCAGTGGCATCATTAAGGTGCATAATGCAGCTTGACACAAAGTAAAAATTGTTCAGGAATGGTTTGAGGAACATGGCAACAAGTGCAAGGTTTTGACTTGACCTCCAAATTCTCCAGATCTCAGGAACATCGAGCATCTGTGGGAAGTGCAGTAAAAAAAAGTTCAATCCATGGAGGCCCAACCCGGCAACATACAGGACTTTAGGGATCTGCTACTGACAGCTTGGTGCCAGATAAGACAGCATGCCATCATCAGAGGTCTTGTGAAGGTCATGCCTCGATGGGTCTAAGCCAATTTCGTGGCGAAATGTGGATAATAAAGAACATTACACAGGTGGTTTTAATGTTATGCTATACTTAATTTTGTGCACTGGAAGTTCACCAGCTTAGCGGATCTGTGCTGATTTATTGCTAACACTTATCCAACATGAACCTCAAACCATGAGTCTGAGGTCATATTTTTTAATAATTGAAGGACTCCAGACTCAAAATCTGTCAACTCACAGAAAACCACAAAGTGTGTTTACATCCAAGCAAGTCCACCAAAGTAAGCTAGCAAAGGAGGACTCTAGAAAGGAGTTCAAATCATTTCAATCTCATATTTTAATATTAAAATTTCAATATTACACTGTTATCTTAATATAGAAAATACACGTTTTCTATACACGGGCAGATAGACACACACGCAAACATACACACGCATACACACGCATGCACACAGATTGAAACACATACTTACATGCAGATGTAAAAACTATTACAGTTCCTTAAGCATTATTACCATGACAACTACAAACAAACTTTGGCCTAAACACATACTGTACACACACACACACACACACACACACACACACACACACACACACACCATAATGGAAGTGCTGAAAATGTCGCAAGACCCCAAGAAATGTCCCCAATATAACCCAAAATCATCTCTCTCTCTCTCTCTCTCTCTCTCTCACACACACACACACACACACACACACACACACACACACACACAGATTAAAGCAAAGATGTAGATTCTGATGTCATCAGCCTGTCACTAAGGGTGTTTCAAAGTTTATTCCAAGACTACTATTAATCACACACACACACACACACACACACACACAGCTTTCATGTCTGATAAGTTTGCAATGGTATTGCGATCATTGTGATTAGTGTGTGATGAGAGTGATAAGCATGTAACGAGTGTTTCATAAGCATTAAAAGACTGTGATGAATATGTGATGTACATGTGATGAGTGTTATCAGTGTGTGAAAAATGAGTGTGATAAGAATGTAATGAGTTTGTGATAAACATGTGATGAGTGTTCGGGATTTGATGAGTGTGTGATAGGAATGTAATGAGTGTGTGATAAGCATCTGATGAGTGTGTGATAAGCATGTAATGACTGTGATAAGCATGTGATGTGTGTGATGAGTGATAAGCATGTGCTGACTATGATAAGCATGTGATGAGTGTATAAGCATATATTGAGTGTGTGATAAGCATGTGATTGATGAGTGTAATAAGCATACAGTGGAACCTTGGATTATGAGCATAATTCATTCCGGAAGTGGGCTCGTGTTCCAAAACTCTCGTAAATCAAATCATCATTGTCCCATAAGAAATAATGAAAACTCAAATTATTCGTTCCAGAGACCTAAAAATTTAATTTACAAATTATCAATACAATCTGTAAAATGAAAATAAAACTAAATTAATCTGCACTTTACCTTTAAAAAAAGGTGCCGTGTGTGTGTGTGTGTGTGTGTGTGTGTGTGTGTGTGTGTGTGTGTGTGTGTGTGTGTGTGTGTGGAATTAGCCCCTTCCCTCGCCTCGTTTTACACAGTAAAACTCCTCCTCCTTCTCCCCACCTCGCTTTTTAAGTTTCACAACAAACACACACACACACACACACACACACACACACACACACACACGCACACACGCACACACACAACGGAAACACCATTTTAACAGGAAAAAAAACGAAATCTCTCTTAGCCTGGCGTGAGCGCATACTAACGGAATCACTTTTTAAGCTGCACAACAAACGAACACACACATAAACACAGCACATTGTTTTAATGGAAAAAAAATCTCTCTGACACTGGCGTGAGCATACTAAAGGAATCACTTTTTAAGTTTCACAACAAACACACACACAATGGAAACATCGTTTTAACAGGAAAAAAAGAAATCTCTCTGACACTGGCGTGAGCATACTAATGGTATCACTGTGGTAAAGTAAGAAAAAACAACAAATGAACCAGCACGTTACCTTTGAAAAGAATCGCGACAGAGCAGAGTTTCTGTGTGTTTGTGAAGCCGAGGAGGGGGTGAAAAGGCAAGAGAGCGTCTGTGCGTGTGTCAGGGTGTTTGCGTGTTGGTGTGTGGGTGTGTCGTTGTCAAATTACGCGCACACACACACATAAGAGACATACTCGGTGCTCGTAAACTAATACTTGCTCGGTTTCCGATTAAAAATGTATTAAAAACCTTTGCTCGGTTTGCGGAACACTCGTAAACCAAGTTACTCGCAATCCGAGGTTCCACTGTATATTGAGTGTGTGATGAGCATGTGATGTGTGTGATGAGTGATAAGCATGTGATTAGTGTATGAAAAACATGTGATGAGTGTAATAAGCATATATTGAGTGTATGATAAGCATGTGATGTGTGTGATAAGCGTATATTGAGCATGTGATGTGTGTGATAAGCGTATATTGAGTGTGTGATGAGCATGTGATGTGTGTGATAAGCATATATTGAGTGTGTGATGAGCATGTGATGTGTGTGATGAGCATGTGATGAATGCAGTAGTCATGAGATGAGTGTGATAAGTTTGTGATCAGTGTATGAAAAGTGTGTGATGAGAGTTTGCAGATGAATATACAAAGAGAAGAAGAAGAACGGAAGAGTGAATGATCCATCTCTCATTATCTGTGTCTGTGTGTGATGTTTTCATATGACAGGAAATAATTACAATAATTACAGCTCTTCCCTCGCACATGACATTTAACCCATCTGTTTACTGACATTTCAGCGCTTTTATGCATCTCTGATTTACCCTTAAAAAACAATAAAGAAGATTAACAGCTCAATATCTCTCTCTCACACACACACACACACACACACACACACACACACACACACACACACACACACACACACAAATGATTGGAGTGACATTTTAAAAAACACAATGACCAGAAAAAGAGACAGGAAGAGGGGGACAGGATGGCTTCAATTTGTGAATGAACAGATGGATGTGGACAGTCTCAACTATAAAGTGCTAATTTAAAATGTGTGTGTGTGTGTGTGTTTTCAGTACATAAATGATTGAAGTTTAGAAAGAAAGGAACTTCTAGCGCAAGGGTGAGAAATGTGTTTTTTATTGTGTGCGTGTATATGTATGTGTATGTGCGTGCATGCATGAGTGTGTGTGTGCCTGTGCATGTGTGTGATGTGGTTTTATTTTTAAAGGCTGCATAGTGTGATGCTGAGACTGCAAGATTTATTAACTACTGTTAATGAGGTTTCACCCACCTGTCTCTCTCTCTCTCTCTCTCTCTCGCTCTCTCTCTCTTGCACACACACACACAAAATCATACACACACAACTCCTAGAACCAAACCTGCACAAACACACACTTGTTGAATGTTCATAAGATTCCTCACACAATAATAATCCCCGCTGAAAATAGGTTCCCCATGAACATGTGGTCTTAATTATTAATATTTTAGTTTGTTTTAACAATGTAGTTGAAACACTTATGTGCATTTGATACCGAGGTTTGTGAGATCAAGTCCCACCGAAGACACTTAACTGCTTATCTCTGCACTTTGGGATGATGTCTGTAATTTATTTTGAATGACTTATAAGGATTTCCTCTGAGATAATAACGGGTTATAATTAGTTCCTGGTTTGTTTTTGCTATTGTTTGTTTGTTTGTTTGTTTATTTAATTTCATTATTTTATTGTTGTTTTATTTCAGTGTAAACATTTAGCTACAACTTAACTAGCTTCATCATTAATCAGATTCCCTTTTCTCTAAAAATTTCGTCCTCATGATGTCTCAGTTTCTGTTCTTATGTCTCTGTTCCCGCTCACATATATATACACCTGATGATACTCCAATGCAAAAACTGGGGGTTTTGGTGATTAATTCCAAACCAACTAAATCAATTATATATAAACACCACTGAAAACTCAAGCAGCATGGATCTGTGCTGGTTTATAATTTTTTCCTACCCTATCAGAATTCCCTACCAGTAGCAGAAATTGATATTTTATTTTTTATATTAGTCTGTGTTATTTTTTCAATATATGGTACCTATAATAATGTATAAATTATACATGAAAAAACATATATAGCCCAGTTTTATCTGAGATAACATTTCCTGATATACTGGAAGCATTTTGTGACATTTTATTACAATATTACTTTACCACTGGTAGCAATTTTTGACACGTTGATTTAACAATATCCATCAATTCCACTAAATTGTAAAATTAACCATGCAGATGAGATAAAATGTATGATAAAATGTGTCCAAACTTTTGTCTGGTAGTGTCTGTGGATGTAGTTATACCTGTATGCCAGTATAAAGGAAATGGAAATATAATGGACATATTGTGGTTTTACTGAAGTATGAATGAATTGCAATAAAAATCTGAAAAATATATAGTTGTTTCCATTCTTGGAAACTTTGCCTTAGATAAACGTATATTTTTTTTGTAGAGCTAAACATTAAAGATAAGCTCTAGCATGTTTTTCTTTTAACCACCCATCCTAACCAAATGAATAATAATGATTCTTTATCAGCACAATAAGTCATTAATCTGTACCTTACTGCAAGCCACAACTTTTCAGTGTCCCCATGTTTCTTTTTCATTCTTTTGTTTTTGAAATATTTTACCAAATCAAGCTCATCTTCACAGCTGAGGTATTACATGTCCTTGAGGCTAGAAATCTCGGGGTCCATTACCCACGAGTCCTTTGATAAATACTTGTCACATACTCGCTTATTTAAACCCGGTGCATAAAGATGCACTCACTGCGCCACCAGTTTCTGTCTCATCCTTAGTGGAAATTATTGTAGCTCCTCTTTTGACATTTTTCCAACTAGAGCTGTACTCCGTTTTGTGCACAAAGGCATCCAGAGCATGTTTGCACTGTGTGACATTTGATTCACGACCCCGCATAGGCTTGTTTGTCTCATTGTAGAGAGTGAATGTATCCGCTAGGCATGCCACGTTGATCCAAAATGCATTAGACAGCTGTTCGCACAGGGCTCGATTGTGATCTTGCGAGAATTCCTTTATGTTTTACTGCCCTTCCATAAAACACTTGTCGACACCGTGAGCAGCGTACCTCTGTGTGTAGCGGATGCGCTTGATGCGGTTCATCCTCTCATGGTTCTCTAGGGAGAAGGGTGAGCCTTAATGAAGTTCACAAATTTAACAACAGTTGCCAGGGTGCTATTAAGGTCTTCCAAAAGTTTTTTTTTTTTTTCTGGTTAATACCAGGCAATGTACCATGCAGTGAAAAGTTGCGCACCCTGAGGGCTTTGTCCTTCAATCGGCAGTTAAATGCCTTGTTTTCCCCCCATCATTGTTATGTCGATGCTTCGGAAAAAATATTTTGGCCTGTTTTTGTAGTGGCTAAATAGGTAGACGTAAGGATTTATAGTTTCAAGCCATCACTGCCATATATTGCACATAAAATATGAGGATGGGTTCATCTGACACTGCGGCTGCTGCTGAACAGTTTTCTCGTACAGCTGTTTTTTTGATCTCCAGCCATTCTATCCTAGTGTTTTCAGAGAGTGGGAAGGTTTTCAGTTCATCCACCACCTGTGGGTTACACAGCCTCTTCAAATTTCAGGCAGAGGCGGGTTTGATTAGCTGCTCTCCAGTACTGTGCGGCTTTTTAGCCTCGGCGATTAACAGCAAACACTCGAATGACGCCTCCGTGGCTCTGTATAAATCACTGCCTGCTCATCCAAATGCTTTTCTCGTGGCTGTGCATGGTTTTGATAGTGCCAACTGCTTTTTCTCTCTAAAAATATCTTCACCTCCAGCAATAGTCTCCTGGTGCTTTGTTTCCGGATGTGGCTTGGATTTATGCTGCCATTAACTAGAATCTTGCTTACACACTAGAAGTCTTTGTCCTGTCCTTCAAGTTAAAATAACTTCTAAAAATATTACCATACTTTGTTTTTTTCTTCTATATATATATATATCTTATATATAGATGAGTAAACATCCATCCATCATCCACCCCAGAAGCTTAGGGCACAAGCCAGGGTACATCCTGGTTGGGGCACCAGTCCATTGCAGTGAATACACACACACACACACACACACACACACACACACACTATAAGTTATGCGGAAACACCAATCAGCCTACACTGCATGTCTTTGGACTGTGAGAGGAAACCCACCAGAAGCCCATCAAGCACGGGGACAACATGCCAACACCACACGCACACACTCAGACCAGACCAGAGACAAGATTTGAACCCCCAACCCTGGATGTGTGCAGCGACAGTGCTAACCACTAAGCCACTAAGCCAACTTGCCACCAATGAGTGATCATTACTTTTACAATTCTCAATCATGTGACTGTTGGATAAGCTGTTATGAGCTATTCAGTTAGCTGCTAGCTGATCTGACAAACCTGACTAAGAGTGCACGTTGCAAAGGTAAAAAAAACAACAGCCTTGATTCATTTTGGATTATGCTTTAAGTGTTTTATGATTTTCATTAACATGTGCAAAGATGCCAAATAGTTTTGACAATCTTTCAACCTGAGAGCAGACAAACCCTTACACACTCCCTCTGAGAGGTGCACAGATCGCAACCATGGTCTTAGCATAAGTGGCCCTCTCTCCAATTTCCTGACATCCTCTTGCAAGAGCGTAACTTTTGGTTCAACACCAATGGGTTGAGCTCTTTACCCATGTAGGGGATATGCCCGAAGCCTGGAGATTTATTTTTAAATTTATTTTGCAATAAATATTCATAAATATTTTAAGACGAAGAAACAATTTAAAATTGTGTATGTCATTGTGATGCGCGGGCTATTGCTCATGTCTGCTGTAACCGCTGCATGCTTGAGAAGTCCCAGAGGATGGGTTGTATGAAACCAAGTCTCACATCTTATTCTTTGCTTCCCAATTGCACTGAATCAACAAAGCCAACCACTGTATCATGCTTTATCATTATTTGGGGGGGTTGTACTGGCTGTTTTTAATCATTGGGCAAGTTATATCCGCCATACATGGCTGAAAATTATGCCTATGCCCCCTTACACTGTCAAAGAAATCTTAGTCTTACAGCAAAGAGAGGACAAGCTCCAGAACCTCATCAACTGGTTGTGTTGCAGAGCAGAGCAAAGGTACTGGATTCCAGCCCATGATGTACTTGACCCCTTGTTGTGTTAAACCTTCCATATGCTTCGTGTGAAATGCCCAGGTCTACAACTTAGGAAGAAGGGTGTTCCTAGAGGTAAGCCCTTTAGAGTTCTCTGTCACATCTATACCACAAGGGGCATCTAAATAGAACGTCCAGGACTCAGTGCAGCCTACAAACAAGGATTTTCACACACTCTGTGTTAAGGATACACTCTTCCAGGCCTTGTATTACTGCTCAATGTTTTATCATCTCTTGTTAACAGTTTTCAGTTCTGCTTCTTGTGTTTTATTCGTTCGCTTAGAGTAATAAAGTTTGTTCGATTTGCACCTCCGAACTCACTTCTGTTAGTACCTCACACAGAATGGCAAGACAAACGTGTATAGTCCATACACTGGTCACTGGTGGCAGATTGCAGGCTCTTGGAGAATCTTTTTTTTTAATTATTATTTATTTCCCTGGGATTCTTTCTGATTTCCTCCCTCATTTAATCGCAGGCAATTCCCACCCGTCGTTAGCGCACTCCCCCATCAAGGCTACAGCTACCAACCAGAGAGGACGAAGAATATCACTGAGACACATGGTGCCGGATGACCGCATCCTTTCGAACTGCTTACACACTCAGGCGATAGTTCTATCTGCTCCTTCCGCTTGCTTGAGCTCACAGACTCCCATGATTGGCTGTAGAGCCGCGATAGATGTGAGAACACTCGAGCGCCACTAGAGTACTAGAGTGCCTCGTAAAATCTTTTTTATTAACATTGTTTTTCAAAGCTCAAACAGGAACATAGAGATAGTTTTGATGCCACACAAATTCAATCCTAACCACAAATAACGGTTTGAGTTGTGATCT
>JAAGKR010010059.1:0-24177 GCA_011419295.1 Clarias macrocephalus
TAGCACATTCATTCATCCCATTGTTCTCCACCCTTTCATTCATTCCATTCAGTCGTTATTCGGTCTTTTGTTTCTCCCATTATTTAATCCAGCCATCGATTTTTCAACCCCTCTTCTCACTCCGCAGTCTCCAGCTAACGTGGAGAAGGCCTTGCGTCTCTTCAGCCAGCTGCTCCACAACAAGATGTTCCTCCTGATGTTCATCCACACCCTGGAGGCCCAGAGGTCTTTCTCCATGCGCGACCGGGGCAACGTGGCGTCTCTTCTCATGGCGGCGCTGCAGGGTAGGATGGAGTACGCCACCGTGGTGCTCAAGCAGCTTCTGGCCGACCTCATCGAGAAGAACCTGGAGAACCGTAACCATCCCAAGCTGCTTCTGCGACGGTAAGGCTCTCGTTTTGGAGCGGTGATCCCACTCCATGTTTTTTTTTTTTTTCTGAAGGGTTTCTACTTTCAACCCTGTCTCAAAAGACTGTATATAAGAAGCTAAGAAGCCTTCATGGTGCTAGATGGAGGTCTATAGAGTGTGTCCCTGCTGTGATGGCTTACTAAAGATAGATTCTGGAGGGAAAAGTAAAAAAAAAAAAAAGATTTCCTTGGGCGTTTAGAAGAAAAAAAAATCCTGAACTGAAATACCATGGGTTTATCATTAACACAACATTTTCCTTGTAAAAAGCTGTTGTATTTCTAATTAAACAAGCTAGTCTAAGAAAAAAAAAAAAAGACAAGCTGAATCATGAAGCCTATAATTAAGCAAAAAGGACTTGCTGAGGGTTAACATGCTGTGTCTGTCTTTTCCAGAACGGAATCCGTAGCCGAGAAAATGCTCACCAACTGGTTCACGTTCCTTCTGCATCGCTTCCTCAAGGTTTGCCAAATGTTCCTGCATAGATTTTCTTCCTGTCCTATCTCTAAATCTATTATTCATCTCTGAAGCTCGACAAACACACAGTACAGGCCTGAGATTTGCCATCACTTGGCCGGGAGTCCGATGCGCTTTCGCACAGCGAGTCTATGCGTCTGGCTCAGGCTTAGCCTCAGGAATGCCACCGTTTCTCCTCAGTCGCAAAACAATCCCTCAGCAGACCAGCTGGGAATTCGTCCAAACCCACTTCCTGTCAGGTGCTCCCTGAACCCCAGAACGAAATGCTCGCCTTAGCCTGAGAGCTGCGGTCGAGGCGCTCAGACGAACCCCTGGTTAGGGCGCTACCATCAGTGTGTGTGCGTGCGTGCGTGCGTGCGTGCGTGCGTGCGTGCGTGCGTGCGTGTGTCGGGATAGAAATGCTCCTCGGGATGCAGTCGTGGCTGAATGCCAGACGTAGATGAGTCTCATCAGGGCACATGTTAAAAGGGTTTTGGCCACCGCTCCGGCCTCTCCGAAGCTTGATTTCACATTTTAACCCTGTAGCTACAGTATATATCCATGTTGTTGTTATAGTACATTATTGGTAATTTCCTATAGATAATAGAAATAGACTGATGTGTTTAAGCAGAAATACAGCTGTACTGTGCTCTTGGCAGACATCATGTTTGGGCAGCGTTCTTAGAAACCCTGGCATGATGATTAAAAATGAATCTGACTAATACACTTGTAACTGATGTTAAATTTAACTAGATAATCATTTATTCCCCCAAAATCCCCTTAGTCGTAGTTTGTTCATGGAGATGACGCCATCGACGAGAGCACGGTATACAGTACGACGATGAAGGTGAACCCGGTGACGAAGACAAACCGCGCAGTGCTAAACCATCAGCTCCCACCGATGGGGCTTTTGCATAAGGATTCACGAGTTGGGTTCGACAAATGCATCGCTAATGCTTGACGCAATGTGGAGTAGTACCTTTGTATAGTAGAGTTATTCTACTAATGTGTGCAATTGAAATAAACAACCGGTGTCAATTAATAAAAAGGTGTAAAAAGGTGCTTTCGGTACAACAAGAAACATTTATTCTCAAACCACCTTTTTTTTTTTTTTCCCTCTCCTGAAGTTAATAAGACGAAAAAATGTGCAGCTTTGTCAGGTTACTGAGTAAAGGGCAGGGTATAAACTCCTTTGCCCTGAAGACTTTCCCGTGGCGGAAATCTTGATTACAGATCGCTGAAACTGAAGATTTCCATCAGCGTCGAATAAGCAAAACTTCTCAGCATTAACAATTATCCAAAATTTTTCTTTGTTGAATTAACGCATCGGTTTAATTCTGTAGCGTGAACACCAGACAGGCAGGTCCCTGGTTGCTATAGAAACCATAACGTATTAGAACCCGTGCATTAACTAGAACCTTTGACTTGCGCGAGTTACAGCCGAGACTACCGTCACTTCTGCTGTTTTGTAAAAACATTCAGCGGCTTCCGACCAACCAGAATCGAGAACCGCGCCTGAGGATTTAATCACACTTTGGTCTATTCATTGCCTTTGTCTGCCTGTCTCCCTGTTTCTCCCTGTTTTTTTCTCTCTCTCTCTCTCTCTCTCTCTCTCTGTCGTTCGCACCCCCGCTCGGGGTCTTCATGCGCGTGTAGCCGTGTGAGCATCACGATGTCAGGCGGTAATTAATAATGTCAAGCTGATCTAGCCTAAGGACTAAATAACAGCCTTCGCTCAGTATCGCTGCTTAGTCATCAATAGCTTTTAAGTGGATAATTGGCGAGTTCTTCGCTCCTTGCAAATGCCATCTAAAAAGGAACGTGATCGGGCATCTCCAGTCTCTCCGCGCGCTGGTCTCTCAGGCTCCGCGCTTCCTTCCTCGCTCTCTTTACTCTATCTTGCATCTTCTGTATCCCTGTGTACTGTATATATGGCCTTTTCCTCAATTCAATATCAATTTTTCTCCCTGTAAATTGCACTGTTGTTTTGCAGGTTTTTACATTTTTTTTGTAAATCATAAAATTAATGCATTTGAAAGGTTCGATGGCATTTAGTTTATTTTATAACGCCTTCCGAAAAGAAGACGGCACATTTGAGTGCTTTTTGATTACATTTCCGGAGTGTTGCTTGTGACAGATCACCCCTTAAGTTTATTCTTGCTTATTTTCACCTCTCTCTCTCTCTCTCTCTCTTTTTTTTTTTTCCATTTCTGCAGGAATGTGCAGGGGAGCCTCTCTTCATGCTGTACTGCGCCATTAAGCAGCAGATGGAGAAAGGGCCGATCGACGCCATCACCGGAGAGGCGCGCTACTCGCTCAGCGAGGACAAGCTCATCCGACAGCAGATCGACTACAAGCAGCTGGTCAGTGTGTGTGTGTGTGTGTGTGTGTGTGCGCACGCTGCCGCCTCCCATAATGCCTCTCCCGTTTCCCATCAATGCACCCCCCCACCTCCACACACACACACACACACACCCCTGGCCGATCTGCTGGGACCAGGTGTTTGACTTTGGTTCAATACATGAACACACACCCAAGCGAATAGGGAGCAAATGATGTATCTTACAACTGCGCTTTAACGGATCGCCGGATCGATGCGAGTGTTTTCGAGCAGTGCCGTTTACTCCCATTAACATTCAGCCGGTGGAGTCTGAAGGTTAGCTTAAACCCGCTGTTATTCAGGGCTCGGCGCATGCTCCCTCCTGCACCGCTATGACAGATGAGTTACTAAGGTTTCAGCTCCTCGGCAGCCGCTGAAATATATATACCTCCCAGAGCGGCGACGCCCATCAGACCGGCGAGGACAGGCCGTGCGGTGAATGCAGAGAGAGCAGATGACAGAGGGAGTGCAAGAAGGACGGATAACGTGTGTGTTTTTACACTGCGTCTTGCATCAGAGCATTTTATACTGGAGATGTTAAATAATATTAATAGTAACAATAGCTATGTGGGTCTGATGTCTGAAGAAAAGGGAATCACTCTGAGCTGCTCGGAGGCAGTAACAGGTTGGGGAAAGTGATGCAAAACACCGGTTCTTCTTTTTCTCGTCATATTACATTGATTTGCTGGATTGATTTTTCTCGAGAATGCAGAACAACACTTTTCATTACTGCAGTTTTGACACTAAACGCTATAAGCCCAAAGATTTAGCTCGAGTCATGTGTACCGTACTCGTAAATAGAACATTTTCCATCAAACAATAGCTAGAAGATTGTCAAAATTAGTTATTTTAATCATTCATGGCAAATACAGTATTCAACCATCGGAGTGCTAAACCATTAAGGCACCAGTTAATTTAATTCATTATTTAAAAAAAAAATGTTGTATCTGCTTCTTGAACGCATGATTTCATCTTTTAACGAACACAGTAAATTCCCCAGTGTTTACTTAACACCTAGTGTGTTGGATTAACACCCAGCAGTGTTTATATGAGTTCAGTTGGACTCAAATAGACTCTGAACGCGTTAAATTAACACTGGGGATTTTATTGTGAACCTGTACAAATCTAAACTCTCTCCAGAACTAGATATTACGCCCCAAGTTGACAATTGATCATAATTAAAAAATAAAAAAGAATCATTATAATAATAACAATAATAATAATGATAATATACAGTGTGTGTGTGTGTGTGTGTATACATACACACACGCACATATATTACACACATACATACATACACACATGTATGTACACACACATATCTATATATGTGTGTGTGTGTTCATTCATTCATTCATTCATTTATTTATTTATTTTTAATTAAACATTACATCATCAGAAATAACTTTTTATTCTTGATAACCCAGGGCTCTTGCCGTTTACTCCCATTAACATTCAGCCGGTGGAGTCTGAAGGTGAGCTTAAACCCGCTGTTATTCAGGGCTCGGCGCATGCTCCCTCCTGCACCGTTAATGACAGATTTATCTATTTATTTATTTATTTATTTATTTATTTAATTTTAATTAAACATTACATCATCAGAAATAACTTTTTATTCTTGTTAAACCCAGGGCTCTTAGTAGCTCTGGATTATCCACCAACTGTTTACACACTGCCGCGCCTATTCATTTCATAAAGTAATAATAATATCCAAATGATCATAAACATCATTAAGGGATCTGAACTGTAATGTTAATGACTGTACAGGATGTAACTGTATTAGCTACTATATTGTGTAAAGATTTGAAATTTACACCAGTTTAAGAAGAGCGCTGAATCACTGCAGATCTTCAAAAAGGCCTCAGACCCCTAAGGGTTAATTAATTGTTAATGCAGTCTTATAAAAGGACAAGTAACAAAAAAAAAAACAGCAATCATCAGGGTCCAAGCTACTTTTCAAGAATGCTTCTAAAATTGCGCTTTGCTCAAGCCTTTTGTTTAATTATACATGACAAACTGTTTAATTGTTTAATAATATTTTTTCATCATACACTTTCAGTTTTATTTTTTAGTAAATGGTGAAACACCTGGGCTAGAAATCGTATTCCAAAGATATGAGCTTCTCCAAACCAGCAGGCTTTTCGGGGTTCTCCAGATACAGTACCGTACGCAGTGGTTAGTACTGTACCTCCCAGAATCGGTCAACCAGTGATCATGACGTGAGCAGCCAAGGGTCAATGTGTGTGAGGGACGTCTAGCCCGTCTGGTCCGCTCTCACAGAAGAGCTCCCGCAGCACAGCTTCCGAGTGAAAGCTACAGCAATGCTGCCTGTGATCGAAACGTACAGTACGTTCCAGCTTGCTACTGTATGTATTGGGCTGCATAGCTTTCGCTCGGTCAGAGAGCCCATGCTGACTCGTCTCACCACCACCAAAAGCACCAACAATGGGCACAAGGGCATCAGACTTGGACCACCGCAATAGAAGAAGCTGGTTTGGTGATGCCTTGGGGAACATTGGGTTCTGGCATTCTTGTGGACTTTAACACGCTAAAAATTCTAGCAACAGCAGTGCTTAATGCTAATGTTATTTTCAGCTGCTTAATGCCTCCTGGGACACAGGAACGGTTAGAGGATCTTAATCTGATCAAGCATCTCTGGGATGTGCAAGTCCGATCCATGCCGCACCTTACTGAACTTCATGGACCTTCTGAGGTCATGTGGAGTCCATGCATTGATGGGTCAACGTTGTTTCGGTTCCACAAGCATGTATTAGGCAGGTTTGTGTGTGTGTGTGTGTGTATATATGCTTGAAGTACTAGACTCGATTTTTAAAGGGATAAATTACCTTTGGACGTGCACTTCAAAAGCAAAGTGAGCAGCTCAACCTGCTCGAGCCATTAATGACACAACCTCAACGATTTATCATGCTGTCTATTAAAGAAGGCCAGACCTTTCCTCTGGCTCGGCCTCCTTCCCAACAACCCTGCCAGGAAACGCTGCACTTAAACCATTACTGATTTATTTAAACACACATGACCCGCACCTTATAAAAATACTACAGGTAAAAACTCTTCACACGGAACCTTGAGCATCTTTTCAAGCGATTCTGTTTGATGTAGAGAGAGTGTGAGAGAGAAAGGGAAGTCTGGTCGTCTCGGTTAAAGCTGTGGGAGATCAGTAAAGCGCTCAATGGTAGTCTATTCAGCGCGGATCAGCTTAGTGGAATCAATAGGCAGTGCAGTCATGCAGATGTCTTAGCACTTAGTCCTAAACATGTGCTCCTCGGGGGAGTGTCTGTAAAGGTCAGGATCCATAGAATGCCTGGTCTCGTACGAGCCTTATGAGTGGACTCAGCAACTCTGTACGCTGTAATATTCATCAGGATAAAGCATGTTACCATTAGGACTGTTGGTTCAAACTAAATGGATTGGAATTGCCCAGATGTAGCCTGCAGACGTTATTGGCTTTATAGACTGTTGCTGATGCTGATTTCTATAGACACAAATCCATTTGGAACAGGAATATTGGCTAAACAGTAATCGAAGCCGTCTATACAAAAAAAAAAAAAAAAAAAGGTTTTGTCCATTTTCATTCACTGGTATTCTTAACAGTCTAAAACTTACAGTATGCGTGATGTTACATTAATATCTGATCAGTTCTTTATGATGTCCGTTCATTCTCAGTGGGTTTATTGGGTCATGAAGCTGCCAGAAATGTTCATTTACCCTTTCATCCTTTTATTTTTGCGGTTTTGCGAACTACACGAATAATACTGAAATTCTAGACCTCGCAATTCGTTTTCAAGAATTTTCAAGGCGCAAATGTTTCCAAGCTTTGATCATCATCAGATATTACAAGGAGATCTACGTGATCTGGCTGTAGATTAAAATTATTATTTTATTTTTTTTTATCGACTAGATTTCCAATTCATTTTCTCCGTCCAACAAGCTTTCATATTCCTTCGTTTTAAAAAAATGTTCACAGATGTCGCTGCTTCTTCATCAGAACTGAACCTCCGTCCTCGTGCGGGATTATACGGAGGATACTTTAACACCTGAAAATGAAGTTTCCGCAGAGTGTCGTGTGTGTGGGGGAAAAGTGTGCGGACGGGCATCGTCATGCAGGATCACGGCGCCCTCGGACAGCGGGCCTCTGCGTTTAATCCGGAGTTTAGGCTTCAGCTCTTCAATAGAGCGTCTCACTGTAACGAGGACTGCGGATTGTTGAACCTTTTTCCTGATAGTGATCCAAGAGGCCCTTGAGAATCCCAGAAAACTGTAAGCATTGATGAATTTTCCAGCTGATCGGATGAGGACGTTTTCGTTTCATACTCTGATGTTTACTCTCAGACTCGTAGCGTTGAATCCGTGTCTCGTCACCTGTAATGGAAAAAAAAAAAAAAACTTTTTTCTCCAGATGTTGTTTGCGGATATTCAACCGCGTGTGTTCATGCACCGGGTACACCCTCGGACCATAGAAAACAAATCTCTGCACGCTGCTCGTCTTTCCGGCGAAATCACTTTGAAAGTCCATTTTTGCTCGCACCGCAGTCCCAAATGAATCGATGCAACGCGTTCACATCTGCACAGCGGTGACTGGAATGACCGTAGCCTTGAACGGAACGTACTGATGAGACAACCGAAGCTTTAGCTCAGGATTGCTAATAAGAAGAGTAGTAAAAATTAATAACCAGCACACAGATGATGAATGATAAGCAGGGACAGCTAGGACTGTTGCAATTTTTCACTAATGATCAGTAAGAGATGCAGAGCGCAGATGCGAGAGCGAGTCACCGCTGCCAACCGCATTGTTCTAATGACCCGATTAGCAGCGCACCCAGGGCCTTCGGACGAATTTAAATACACCCTGCCTGCGTACTGTAAATATATCAAGGTGTTTGGCAGTCGCGATCAGCGGCAACATCCTTAATGAAATTTGGCCTGGAGACGAGGGAGAGGGAGGGAGGGAGAGGTAATAAGGCATCGTGTGAAATGGACTGTGATGTAAGGTGGCATTTTGTTGCTCTTGTACCACACGCATTCGTTTAGTTTTTAATGAAAGCTGTACGCTGTTTACGGCTACAATTGATGTAGTGTAAAGTTCATAAAAATAAGCTCTCACGGTTATCGTCTCCAGCGGGATTTTATTTATTTTTTATTATTATTTCCTTCTCTCGAAGCTCATAAGAGTGTACAGGTTGTGTCTTTTACCAGGAAACTGAATAGCACTCGACGTGAAATGTAGCGGAAATGTGAGTGGCGTTCAAGCCAAACCGGGACTTTTGATTTTGTCAGTTCTTGGGAATAAAGGTATAAAGATGATTGATATTTGCGTTTACAGAAGCACAGTGCTGAACACAACCCTCGTACCAAACCCCGACAGAGACTCTAATCAGACGTCCACATCGTCATTCTGGAACAGGTTTAGGGCTCTTGTGAAGGGAAAACACTTGGCAATGTAGTGTACATGCATTTAAAGACGTAGTTGCTCTCAACAGAAAGATTTGCATTTGCAGGTTGCGAGCGTCCGTTGTGTTCTCCTCAACTCATCTTCATGTGTATAGCACTTTAACAACAAGAATGCATGAAGAATAAAATGATATAATAATATAATAAAATAATATATATATTATTATATAATTATTAACTTCACATCACACACGTATCTAATCAAACACAGTATGTAAAGTCAACATCTCATGTTGGTTTAAACACCAGAGAGTTTTAAGATGGGACTTAAACACCTCCAGGCCTCATGAATAGTCATGGGTACGTAGGTCATTCCACAGTTTGTAGGTAGGGCGGGGCAAGGCCATGCAAACATTTCAACGCGACCAAAAGAATCTCAAAATGAATTCGGTACTGTACCGGGAACCTACGAGGAGAAGCCAGAACCGGAGAGATGTGTTCTCTTTTTTACGCGTAGACGTTCAGAGTCGAGCAGCAGGATTTTGGATCAGCTGTAGCCGATCTTGGAGGAGAAAAACAAAAAAACAAAAAAAAAAAAGATCCCAAAAAAATCCTCTTTTGCTCGTCTCTTTGTGCTTGGATTAAACTTTACTTCACTTTGTAAGTCACCTTGAACAGAAGCACCTGCCAGATACATCACGATGAAAAAAAGAGAGAAGTGTTTGATTTCAGTCACTCGGTGGTTTTCTGACTTTTTCATATCTCCGTTTCACCTACAGTGGTGTGTGGGTGGGTGGGTGTGTGTGTGTGTGTGTGTGTGTGTGTGTGTGTGTGTGTGTGGGTGTGGGTGTGGGTGTGGGTGTGTGGGTGGGTGTGTGGGTGGGTGTGTGTGTGTGTGGGTGTGTGTGTGGGTGTGTGTGTGGGTGTGTGTAATCTACACAATCTTATTTGTAACTCGCCGTTCTCGCGTGCTCTTTTTCTGTTTTCCCGCCTAATCGATGAATCATGAATGTTTTCTAAAAGACCTTGAATAGAACGCGCTGTGCCTCGGACGCCGTGTGCCAGCGGCCCGAGCACTCGGCGGTTAATGTTTATACCGACATGCTGATCAATCGCACTGAAATAGAGTGCGGATTGATCTGTTTGGGCCGGGATAAATCTGTTCACCTTTGGGCGGATGTCTTTATTCAGAGGTGAGCTCTGAATAAATAGCGTTTTAAATAAATGCATTTAGCTCACACTTTTTCTTTTTTTTTTTCTTCCCCTAATAATATTTAACACTCGCGCCGTCATTGTTGTCCTTTTCCGCAGACGCTGATGTGCATCCCTCCGGAGGGAGACGCTGGTACGGAGGTCCCGGTGAAGGTGCTGAACTGCGACACCGTGACTCAGGTGAAAGATAAGCTCCTGGACGCGGTGTATAAAGGGATCCCGTACTCACAGAGACCACAAGCTGATGACATGGACCTCGGTACGAGCACAACACCACCTCGTGCACTATTCAAGATCATTTAGCGGCACCAGCTTACAGCAGGAATTCTCCCGCTTTGTGCAAACAGTGAAGAAGAAAAAAAAACTCTCCTGCCTCATTAATTATTGCAGAATATAATTATTTTATGATTATACCCCGCTGTTAAAATGTTCTCATTCTGCACACAAATACTAAATACAGTACATACATATCTAGATGCATTTATATACTGATCATCATTTAATCTCGTAAGGTCAGAATTTACAGTAACCATGGCAACAGCATGCATGAATCACAGCCGTTGTGAACTTCCTCTTCGCCATCGTTTTAGCTATGAATTTAATTGTCCAGAAAGGGATCATTAACAAGCCGTAATGCAAAAGATGTTAACGGAAAGCGAGAAGAGCGAAGCGAACATGCCACCCACCGAGATGTAACCATAACAACAAACCCATAATGGTAGCTTATTGATCTGTGGAGGTGTGGGAGTAGAAGGTTAGCCAAACATTTTAGTCATTTTTGTTTGCTATTTTCATATCGTTCGCGCATGATTAAGCGAAACTTATCTTTTTTTTTTTTTTAATCATATAAGCTTGATTACACCCACTCAAGGGTCTCGATGTCAGAACAGATTTGGCAGAGAAAGCGCATCTTTGCGTCTGTTTATTTTTGGACATTAGGCCACTTGGCACTTTGGCTGCTCGTACAAGGATGTTACTGACGCTGATAAGATCTTCTCTTTAATACGGATAAACCGCGGGCGTTTCGCTTTGCGTGAGCCTCATTTTCGCTTCGCTTCCGTTTGGTCTCGCTAGAATGGCGACAGGGCCGACTCACCAGAATCATCCTCCAAGATGAGGACGTCACCACCAAGATCGAGAGCGACTGGAAGAGGCTGAACACGCTGGCGCATTACCAGGTTGGACAACTCCGAGCCTCAGACAAACATGTGACCGATACAGATGTCTCTCGTATTAGTTACTGACTATCGTCTGTTTTATTTTCTCCCCTTGTCTCCCCCCCTCCTCCCCCTCCCTTTCCATCCTTTGCGCAGGTGACAGATGGCTCAGTGGTGGCTCTGGTTCAGAAGCAAGTGTCTGCGTACAACATCGCCAACTCATTCACATTTACGCGCTCGCTCAGTCGATACGGTACGCTCGCTCGCTCGCTCTCTCTCTCTCTCTCTCTCTCTCTCTCGCTCTCTCTCTCTCTCTCGCTCTCTCTCTCCTTTTCTCTCATCAACCTCCAGCCTGACAGATCCTTGTCTACTTCTCCTTTTACCCATCATATGCTGTCTTGGCAAGAAATTGCCTCTTTTCACTGGTCCAGCTCCAACTCTATTGATCTAGATTCTTGGAAAAACAGCACTGTGCTTCTACGATCGGTCTGACAAGGTCAATTCATTCTTCTTGAAGTTCTGCTCAGTGTCCTGTTACCGCTTCTTTATTTTATTTTATATATATATATATATATATATATATATATATATATATATATATATATCACTGTTGAGTTTTATTCCCTCAGTCCCAGAAAGACTATTGAGCCAAAGAGAGGCACAAAGAGCTGATATTATCACTTAAAAAAAATATGCCTCCTGGTAGCAGAACTAAAGCACCTGTTGGACAGGAACAGTTAAACCGCTTTACTATAAGAGAGACGGAGAGATTTGTTTTGTGTTGAATAATTTGTTGGTATTTTAATATAATGAATATAGTGAAAAGAATAATCACTGAGCTTGAATAAAGGACTCCAGACAGTACTGAAGGTACGTTGAGTACCAGGGAGAGATTACTCCATTATCTGACTTTTTTTTTTTTGGTGTTTTTTTATTTTTATGCATTTCTGATACAGAGAGCTTGCTCAGGACCTCGAGTAGTCCGGACAGCCTGCGCTCTCGAGCACCGATGATCACCCCCGACCAGGAGACTGGCACCAAACTGTGGCA
This sequence comes from Clarias macrocephalus, assembly GCA_011419295.1. Lineage (NCBI taxonomy): Eukaryota > Metazoa > Chordata > Actinopteri > Siluriformes > Clariidae > Clarias > Clarias macrocephalus. The sequence goes on from JAAGKR010010059.1 coordinate 12,071, forward strand.
CCTGGTGAAAAACCATGAGCACGCGGACCAGCGGGAAGGAGACCGCAGCAGCAAGATGGTGTCCGAGATTTACCTCACGCGCCTTCTGGCGACAAAGGTATCCATCCACACGCGTGTTAAATCAGGAACTGCCCTCCGTGTCGTATCTGTGGTGGATACTGTAGGTGTATAAGCGCTGTCCCATTTGTCCATACAGTACATGTACATGATTATAATCATTCTATCCATCCAACATCCATCCTTCAGTATCGGGCAAGCCATTCAATTTCTCCATACATACATACATATTGTCCATGCATACGTCAAAGTCATCTATCTATCCATTCAACACCATACCCATTTATTCATCCTCCTCATCAACCACCCATATAATCATACAGCTATCCAACAGACAGCAATCTGTTCAGCCTTGCAACTGTTCACCATCTATCTTTCTATCCATGCATCCATTTCCTTATTCATTTGCCATCTATACAACCAAAAATCCATCATTTAATTTATCCATTCGTGCAACCAGCCATTAATTCTTCCGTCCATCCACCCATCCATTCAACCAACTAAGCTTTAAATTATCCATCCAACCAACCAACCAACCAAGCATCCCTCCAAATCTCCACCTATTCATCACTTCTCCAGATCTATTCAAGTAGCCTTCATCCTTGCGTCTATCCATTCATCGAGACCACCATAGTCTTCATCACCATAGCACGATTGCGCAAGCTCACTCCCAATAAACTTAGTTAACCAGGATGCTTGTAACAGTACAGTAAACTTGGCCTGATTTCCCCCTGCGCGAATCACAGATCAGCTTTAAGATTGAGAGGGTATATTAAGGGTTATAACTGTGTGTGCACCGAGCGGCATTATTTATGGTATATACTGTAGGCAGTATTCATATTCCGTGCATGATGCTGAACTAAGCTGCATTATATGTGAGTAATGTGTCTTCCTCAAGGCACTCAGCAGGCGTAACCGAGAAGCCGCAACGATAACATCCTCATAATGCCTGATGCCCTGATCAGAAAACACTGTGCATCTTGAGTGGAGCATAGAAGTCTAACCCGGTGTTGTGTTTGCTGCATGGTCAGGGCACGCTGCAGAAGTTCGTGGATGATCTGTTCGAGACGGTATTCAGTACGGCTCACCGCGGCAGCGCCCTCCCGCTGGCCATCAAGTACATGTTCGACTTTCTGGATGAACAGGCGGACAAGAGACAGATCAGTGACCCAGATGTGCGCCACACCTGGAAGAGCAACTGGTCAGCCACCACACACACACACACACACAGATCCGGTCACAGATACACACACACACACACACATGCTTCCAATCGTGTCACATCTTTCACATCTTGTTGCATGCAGCTTATAGTATTTTAAAGCACATCTCTGTGCGATGTGACCCACCAGCCAACTATTCTCTTTAATTGTTGACTCTCTTTATTTATTTTTTCTTTTTCATTCTCTCCTTTAGCTTGCCTTTACGGTTCTGGGTGAACGTGATCAAGAATCCACAGTTTGTCTTTGACATCCATAAGAGCAGCATCACGGATGCGTGTTTGTCGGTGGTGGCTCAGACCTTCATGGACTCGTGCTCAACGTCAGAACACCGTCTAGGAAAAGACTCGCCGTCTAATAAGCTGCTTTACGCTAAAGACATCCCCAATTACAAGAGCTGGGTGGAGAGGTACAGTACGAGGCTCCGTGTTGCTCAATGTGCTCAAATGTACTTTCTGCTTCATCACCAAATGTTTGACTTGCTTTGTTTGAATTGTTCAGTCCCAGAGTTGCATTTCTCATCTCGTCTGCAAAAAGAATGAATTAGATTCTAGTTAGTAACTTAATTCTGTGCGAGCTGCAAATCTAAATAAGCGTTACTACGGTACTTGTCGTGTGTACTGCACCAAAATCGTATCATCCAGATCACTTCTAAGGTATATACTGTTGGGGCGTTGGAGTCAAACCAGGACTCGTGATGAAATTCCCTGTGAAAAACCGTTTGACGTTTACAGAAGTCCTCGAGCACAGCGCGGTGATGAGACTCATACAAGTAAAACATTCGGATGGTGCAAACGTTCAAAGGAAGGCCGTACGTCCGTGAACGATGAACCCAACCGAGGTCGTTCGGCGAGTGGAACGGCTGATGCTTGAAAATCGCCAGATAACCGATATCTCCAACTTTGGAGAGACGCAACTCCACACACAATCATTCACCAACACCACTTGCACACGGCTGGGAGTTTTTGCCACATTTGCTCCAAACCGTTTCCACATATTCGGGCCACTAAAGGAGTTCCTGGGAGGCCAGGGTTTCGGACGTGCAGGCACGTCCGGTCATGGCTCAGGCATGCTGAGAAAACGTTGTACCTCGATGCTGTGCAAGCACTAGTGAAACGCTGAACGCTGGGATAAGTGCGTTTGTGTAGCGAAGTAAAGGGACATAGGCGAGCAAAAGTCCCAGTTTGATTTGAACACAAAATATTATCCTACTATTTTTTAAATCTGTCGCATTCTTTTGGGCATTTTAATAAATAGTCGCATCACACAGTGGCTAAGTGAACTGGATTTCGAGTCAGTGTGTGTTATGATGTTTAACTGGTGGATTTTGCTTAATTGTTACTGTAGATGCGTCATGGTGGGGAAAAACTATTAGACGCACAACAGATTTTGGATGTTGTGCTATATTGGACAGAATTTTATCCAGAAGCTGTGCGTTTTTCAATTCTAACAAATGTTTTTGTACAGTTACTTAAACCTTAGCTGTCTTTCTACGTACAGTATAAAAACCATCTTTCTTTAACAAACACATAAAGTTATCAGATACTGGCTATGAGCCATGTGTCCATGACTTTTTAAAATGCTAGAACTGTAATTTGTGCATGAACAAAACGACGAGAAAAGACGGTCATATCGCGGGTCAGTTTCAACGTCTTGCCGTAGGAAATGTTGAAATGATTTTTGCTCGGCCACCACATACCGTACATCCTTTGATGACCAAACATACCACTGCTTATTGTTATGGAATGAGCGCTGTTGCTTTGTAGACCCGCACACAATCAGCGGGGGCAATGAGGCTGTGTTTGATTTTGGCATGCTGGCAAATTCTCATTGATTACTTTGGATAAGCAGATGATTGATCGTGTGTGTGTGTGCGCGTGCGTGTGTGTGTGCCTGTGTGTGCATGTTTCCAGGTACTACAGAGACATTAGCAAGATGCCGAGCATCAGCGATCAAGACATGGACGCCTATCTGGTGGAGCAGTCCCGTCTCCATGGCAGCGAGTTCAACACACTGAGCGCGCTCAATGAGCTCTATTTTTACATCAACAAGTACAAAGAGGAGGTGCGTTCAGCTCACACTGCTCCCCCGGGATCCATTCACACCCATTTCACACTGATCCCAGACCTGCTCTCTTTCATTTCGCTCTTGACGCCTTTAATTCTCTGGGCAGTTTTGGATGTTTATTTTCCGTTACACGATTATGAACACCATCAGCTCTTATTTCTGTGTAACGTACTGTGGTGATTGATTCATGTGATCAGTGAATGAGAAGGCGTGGTTGGATTCTGTGATCTACTGAGGTCTGTTTTCTGTCTGCTTTATCCATCCATACCATCGTTCTTTCATCATGAAGGGTTCCTCCATTCATCCATCCAGCAGTCTACCTATCCTTCACTGCTATTCCATATTTCCCCTTAGATAACAAAATACAGTAGTCCGTCCACCCACCATCTATCCGTCCATTCCTTAGTGAGCCAATCCATCCCTCCCTCAAACAGTCAGAACATCCAACCCTCGGGCCTCCGAGTGGCGCAGAGGTAAATTGCTCGCCCTATCATCCGGAGATCGCCAGTTCGATTCCCGGGTGGTGCTGTAACCTCTTTAGAGAGAGCTGATTGGCCGAGCTCTCTCAGAGGGGAGGGTTGAGAGGTACTTGGTGCTCCCACATTAATCACGGCTCTACAGCCAATCAGAAGCGTCTGTGAGCTCACGCGAGCGGAAGGAGCGGATAGCGCTGTCCTCCGAGTGTGTCCTCCGAGCGAGTGGTGCGAAAAGATGCGGTCGGCTGGCGTCACGTGGGTCGGAGGAAACACGTGATAGTCTTCGGCTCTCCCGACTGAGTGGTAGTAGTAGCCTTAATGTGGAGCCCCCTAGTGACGGGGAGGAATTGGACACGACTAAAATAGGGAGAAAATCGGGGAAAAATTGCCGAAAAAAAGAACATCCAACCCTCTGTTGACCCATCCATTCTTCCGGTTTAGTCATTAGGTTTAGACTTAGTCATGTTTCAATCAGTTGTTCAAAGTAATCCCATTTACTCATCCCACAATTATTTAGTCAGTTTATCCATATATCCCTTCATCCATCTATCTGTCCATCACTCAGAGTATTAGTTCATTTTTTTTCCCTCCGATACTTGGTTAACCCACCCCTCAGACATCTATCCATACATTCATTGATCCACCCCTTAGTCACCATTCTATCTGTCTATCCATCTAGAACACTTTTCTGCACATCACCCTGCTGGGCCATGGCTATATATCCTGTAAGGCTTCTTGTATATTATATGGGATTAATAGCCTGTGACTTAGTTTATTCACGGCGCATGCATTCATTTATCTGTCCACTTATCAGTGCGTCCAACCAGCATTTTATCCATTTATCGATTTCTCCATCTATTAAATAGTGAGTTGATGCATAATTAATTGTAGATCCTTTAGATAACCGAAACCAATGTTCAGATAAAGCATAGTGTGTTTGTATATAAACTTCATTTATATATATATAAACTAATAGCATAAAATAAAAAAACAAACTCAACACAATCGTTAATGTGGTTAAGGTCAATTTCGAGGGATCTTTTAAAAGGTGGGTTATGGTTTATATTTTTTGTCCAGATTGCTTAAGAAAGTTGGTTACGAAAAAAAAAAATCCATGAATTGCAAATTCCATTTCAGTAAAATTGGGTCCATTTTGATGTGCATGTCTTATGAGATCATGCTTCATATTCATCCTGAGTTCCATTCAGCCTTTTCAAACGGTCCGTGACAAGAAAGCTGACTACGGAATATTGAATTAGAACATGTGTGTGTGTGTGCGCGTGTGTGTGTGTGTGTGTCTGTCTATCAGCTAATGGCCTCTCTTTTGCTCTCTCATCGTGCAGATCTTGACGGCACTGGACAGAGACGGGTACTGCCGCAAACACAAACTGAGACACAAACTGGAACAAGCCATTAACCTGATGTCTGGCAGCAGCTGATGGAGCAGGAGGAGAGGAAAACAAGAGGAGGGAAGAAGAAGAAGAAGAAGAGGAGGAGGGAGGGAATGGATGAAGAGGGAAGGGGGTTGGCTGGAAGGCTCTGAGGAACTGACCGACACTGAAACGTCCATAACTTCGTGATGGGAAGAGGAGAGACTAAACACACTGGACAATCAACACTCAAGCAAACACAGCACACGGACGTCCAATATTTCACTGTTTCCCCTGGACCAGAACCTGCACAGCCGAACTCCTCCACTGTCCTCTCCGTATTTTCTCTCTCTGTCTCTGTCCCGCTATCTGTTCGTCACAAGAGTTAATCTTTCCTCGATTCTCCCTTTTGGGTTCTGTCTTTCTGTTTCTCCCTCTTTATCTCTCTCTCTCTCTGTCTCATGCAAAGGCAAACTGCCAAAAAAAAAAAAAAGAAAAAGAAAAAAAAACTTTTGGAATCGGACAACTGTGGATCACTAAGATACATTCCAATGAGAAAAGGCGACGCGTGCCATTGCCGTGGAAGCCACGCTGAATTGTAAAGCCAGTGCCATGAAGGGGGAATTAGGAAGCTGAAAGCAAAACGATGCAATTTACATAAAACAGTGACATTTGTACGCTCGGAGAGAGGCGCAGCGGTCCGAGGGAACATACAGTAAGAATTCGGTGATTCAGCCCTCCGTTCTTGAAACGTAAGAAAAGTGGGCATGGAATGCAGGAATCCAATTCACGTCTCAAACAAACAAACAAAAAAAAGGAAAGTAAGAAAATATCGCCATGGACCGACAAAAAGCGCCTTTTCCGTCATTCTTTTCCTCGTCTCTCTCGGGACTCCGGGGCCAAACGGACCTGAGCAGTGCGAATCAGCGTCCCTCAGAGCTTGCCTTTCTGTAACGTCCGGACTTATCCCCGAACCCCGACTCGAGCGTGGCCTCAAGCTCTGTCCTAATGGGGTTCCTTCTCTTGATATTGTAACCCCTGACCCCTTTCCCCCTCCCCCATCTCCCCATCCAATCCTCGTTTCCTTTAAAAATTCTTTTGTATTATACCACTGTGTTACTGTGAGGGTTAGAGAGATTTAACTCCGATCTGTGATCCTTCCCCGAAGGGAACGGGTTTCCGAGTGTACTTTGATGACAGGCATCCTGACGTAATAGATCCGTCCGTCCAAGAGCAATAAGTCGAGTTTCAAAGCGGAAGCCATGAGCCGAAATTTCAGCGTCCGATTCCGAACCACGAAATTCCCGTTGTGCGAGAACCTTTTATCTTTTCCGTTATGTCACCGTTTATGAAAATCGAAGGTATATTGTGTAAGCGTACACCAAGCACAACAAGGAAAAACTGTCACACTGATGATCTTTGATTCGTCACATCTGTTTTTGGATTTAGAAAAGCGTTTAAGGTTCAGCTGTAGATCACGTCGAGTCTTGGATATTAGTCCTCGCTGGGTTTTTTTTTGTTTGGTTTTGTTTTGTTTTGTTTGTTTTATTTCGCAGCTGCTCAGTTTGCCCCATCGTAACGTCTCGCTGATCCAAACGTTGCGCGTCAGTTCGGTCTCCATCCTGCAAAGGACGCGGCCTTGACTCATCCGTCCTCTTTGGTTTTCATAAGGTACTCTGGGAAGGAGTCGAAACAAAAACGCAGCGAAGATAAACAGAAAATATCACCACTTCTTTTTTTTTTTTTTTCTTCTTTTCTTTTTTTCTTTTTCGTTCTACATAATTTGGAGCTCTGCCCTTTTTTTAACGCTGTATTTATTATGCTTTCTAATTTATTGTGTTATTTATTATTCTCCATCGCAAGAATGTACGATATGCTATTTGATGTACAGTATTAGTGACCGCGCATATCGTTCGTTACCTCCGTTTTGCCAACATACACACTTTCTTGGTGTCCACGAGGATTTATGCAGCTTTTCATACAGTTATGTTCGTTATGATTTGTACATTTTGAAGGTCAAGAGAGGTCAGAGTAATCCAAGCAGACTAGAAAGAATTGGGGGGGGGGGGGGGGGGGACACAAAGACGAAACAAAGCAGAAGTCAGTTGGGATTTCGAGTGTACGAAGTTGTCCTTGGAAGTAGCCAGACTTATTAATTATGCTTTCAGTTAGACTGTAAATGCACAAGGACATTTGGGTAATAAATCCAGAAATGAATGTACTTCAATGGCCTTTAGCAGAAATGAAACCGTTAAAAAAATAATAATAAATTTTAAAAAATTGCATAAATTCTTTTAATTTTCCCGTTTCTGAATCCTGCATATGATTCCTCCAGGAACGTATTGATTTGACATCACTTCAGTGCGCCGTTACACACAACAACCGAACAAAACGTTGAACCCGAATGCATTTCCGTCCAGGCTTATTTCCGGCTCGTGACGGAGGGAGTTGAAAACGTGTCTGGCCAACGTTTCCGCGAAACTGGGTTAGCTGAAGCGATTCCGAACCACTTTAAAGCCTCACGCTGTCGGTGGAGGAGTTGGTACCAGAATTTGGGGCTCATTAGCATTTAAAAAGCAGCCGCTGTGATAATTAAGTCGTATCCTTTTGATCATTTGTTGTTTTTATTTCGCGGGCCGGAAGGAAGAGGAGGAGAGAGCGGGGCCCGGCTCGCGTGGAATCTGGGTCTATTGCAACAGGAGACGCAACGACTATAGCGTGCTCGGGTGAGGAAGGTGCCGGGTCAGCAGAGAAACCACTCAGTAAAATTAAAACCAATCATAAATCTACACCAAAAAAAAAAAAAGAAATATATAGAAATGAATATATCTATATATCAAGATCATTTGATTGACCACATCTCAAGGTTTACATCCGAATTCCTGAACTGTGAGTAAAAAGCCAAACGTACTGTCGGGAAGGGCCTCCTTCTCCGCATACGCACTGCCTGTAAGACTAACGGCCATCAGGGCGATTGATTTTCTGTTTCTGTTTGTTTCTTTCACTTTTTTTTTTCCCTCGTCTTAATAGAGAGTATCATGTTAAGTACTCTTCTAGCCATACGATCCGACGTCGTCTCTTTTAGTTTTTGCAGCTCAGCCGCAGTTCTAACATGCTTCACGTGTGTAATGTGGGGAAGAAAAAAAAAACAGTAATAATAATAATAGCGCATACTTTTAAAAGCACCTGTACTCATGAGGAAGAGAGGAGTGAGTGAGTGATTGAGTGAGGGGGAAAAATGTGTTTTTCTGTAGATTCACTAGAAGATAAGTGTCTGTTTTTTGATCCATAACTACATTTCAGTCAGTGTTCTAGTTATTAAAGAAAAGAAAAGGAAAAAAAAAAAACACATTTTGTCTCAGATGGTTTGATTTTAATTTATTTGTCTTTTTTTTTTTTTGTCTGTTTTTCCCAAATGTTATAATCAATTATATGGTTGAGACTTGTTTACAGTTTCTAAAGATAAAAAGGAGTTTATTAACATTAACAATGTGTCTGGAGAGGAAGTAGCTTTGTGTCTGACTGGCTGATTGACTGAGGAATGAATGACTGCTTTTGCCTAGTCCTTAATTCTATATAAATATATAAATATATTTTGTATAATTATTGGTTTTCAGAATGGTTTCCTTTTAAATTATTATGATTTCTTTGTTTCGTATTCGTTTTTATAATTTTACGTCTTCATTTTTCTTATTTTATTTGACTTTTTTTTTTAAGTCAGTTCACAGGAATTGTAGGAATGAGTCTGTTCAAACGCTGGCTGCAATGAAGTGTTTTGTATATATTTGCACTTTTTTTTACTCGACGCGCAACGGTTTTTGAAAGCTCGGACTCTTGACGACATTCAATCGACAAGCATGGTGTTTCTTTTATTTTCTGTTTTGCTAATTAAAAGATATGTGGATGATGCTGTATATTTCTTGAATGTTTCTTTGTATATGTTGTCATCTGCAAGGACTATTTTCTCTCAACAGATTGATGTTTTCATTCAAATAAAGACAAGTGGCTCAGTAAAAACACGGTGCAGATCGGACGTGAGATCAGATCGAAGGACGTGTGCGTCCCAAATGTGTTGTCTGTTAAAGTGCAATCGAAAGCATGTCTGAAAGAAAATTCCTTTTTTTTTATTTATTTTTTTTTTAAATGCTGTATAATTCATAATTACGAGTCAAGTGACGGGAAGACTTAATGGGTAACGATTTATATGAAGCGTTCTTTAACAAGCATAGCTTAATGCAATGTTTAGCATTAACAAACAATAAAATGCAGTTAAAAAGTGTAACTAATTTTTTTTAAAAATGAAATTTAGGACACCTAATAACAAAATGCATCCGTGTAATGCTTAATCAATCTATAAACCTGGCCTGAATCAACCAAAGATAACAAATAAATAGAGTTTAAATATTAGTGTTGGGTTAAACACATTATTAAAACCTGGACGAAATGGGGACAGAAAAAAATGGATAGTGATCAGTTAAATGCGTGGTGAAGTTACATTGTAAAAACTGTGAGAACTGGGAGGATTGAGACGAAGCAGCGGTGTGTCTGTAAGAAAACCACTTGTTAACAAGACTAATTCAAAAAAGGGCTTCAGATTGCTAGGGAGTGTAAAGATTGGACTTTGGAGCAGTTTGACCCTATTCCAAAACGATGGGTGCATCAGTGTAAAGATCTTTATTATATATTTTTTTAATTACTATGAATTTTTTTAAACATTTTTAGATTTTTTGCCAGTTTTCAACCAATTACAAGTTTTAAATGTATTATTCATTGTCTTCATTATAGTCTTGGGGAAAAAAAAAACTTTTTTTTTTCAAATATGTTACCTTGTTAATTTAATGGTGTATTAACTAATAAAGAAAATAATGTCAGTTACAAGAACCATAATGTAAAATTATAAGTAGAACATAATTACCATTAATACGTTGAGATAGATATTCAAGGAATGGTATGGATTTAAAATGAGAAACTTTATAAAGAAGCATTAGATTCGGAGAACAAGGACCTCAGGGACTCAAAAATCAAGTGGAAAACAGTAACCGACACCTCTAGTATACAGACGCAGTCTACAGTATGAATGCAATAAAATACAGTATGGCATGGGCTATGAAATTGGCTAAATGTTAATTACAAAGAACAAGAAAAGTCATAATTATGGGCTGGAAAGAAACATCTTAAATGGCTCACTTTAATGTGGAGAGGAAGCTCGCTTTGTGAATCAGAGCTATATACAGTATTAACATCCAAACAGTGTATTAAAATGATTTTCTTTTTTTTTTTTAAATCTACTGTGGGCGGATGGACAGTAGCTAACCACAGTATTTTCTTTTTCTAAAGGAGAGAACATCCAGTGTCCGAAATTATGGAGAAAATAAACCTGGTGTATAAATATCAGTTTCATATCATCACAACTGCAGATATAAAGTATTATGAACATTTTTCTTGCAATTCATTGTACACACACGTCAAACCATTATACGAAAGTCGGTGTGCCGAGCCAAAAAAGATGAAGGGGAAAAAACTAACGTCAGTGTGTGATGCTGCATAGCTTTTAATTAAAAAATAAATAAATAAATAATTTTTTTTTTTTTTGGTTTTGGTTCTGATCAGCAGTGCCATGTTTTTGTGTGCTTCATAATAGTTGTATGGTTACGGGTGTGGCACACTGCTGTACCTCAGCAAAATACATTTCAGAAGGGACAAATTTTTATGGGTAACCCAATAATGGGTTAAAAGTCCCTCTACTACAGTACATTCCTAAAATCTGGAACGATCGTCAACTTCGAAGAAGAAATTACATACATCATTAGAGGAGATGACTTGAATGAAGTTGCAGAGTAGAAATCAGAGCTATGTTTAAAAGTGAAAGTCGCAGCATTTCCAAACGTACACTGTGTTGAGAACTCACAGGATTGGAACTAAACCACGTGTTAGTGGTGAGACTAATCAGATCTGGGGTTGCTTCTGTTGACCAGGTCTAGGCTCAGGAACATTATGAGGCAAAAAAAATACAAAGAAAAAATAGTCAGCTGATGACCTGTATGTGCTGAATGACCAGGTTTATCACATCTATGGAGTTTTTCTTCCCTAATAGCACAGATGTTCCACGACTCATCTTGAGTGAAAGAGCAGCTCTGGGAGCTGGAGGAATCATTTTTACAGATGGAACTGGATCAAATGCCTTAAATAAAGCTAAAGGCATTTGAAAGAAAACCTTTAGTATGCAATTAAAATGCATTCTTGTATTGTTTTTTTTGTTGTTGTTGTTGTTGGAATTGAAAGTACTCTATTACTGCATAAATAGATTGAACACATGTATTTAAATGTTTTTTTTTTTCAGAAATAAAAAAAATATATATATATATATACACCCTAAAAAATGCTGGGTTAAAAACAACCCAAACTGGGTTGTTTTTAACCCAGCTGCTGGATAAATATTGGACCAAATATTGGACCAACAGCAATGAGTTATTTATTTAACCCAGCAAGATGGGTAAAATATTCGATCCAAATGCTGGGTCATATTTAACTATAATGCTGAGTTAATTCTACCTCACAAATAGGTTATTATTAGTTTTATGTTTTACATGTCTATGGGTAAAACAGTTTAAACAGTTAAATTACTTTGATATACTGGTCTATTACAAAAAAAAAAAAAAAAAAAAAACTCAAAGTTTTGCAAACCATACATGCAATAAACAACACCCAATTAATTGTACTGTACAAATTATAGAACAAAATATTTATATTTATTTTTCAAAAGCACAAGATCAGATAATACAAAACAAGTTCAACAGCGACATCATTACGATACTATTCCTCAGAAGCACTAATGCCTGAGAGCAGTGCTGGTCATCATCTCCCAACATCAGGATGTAGGGGTTCGGCCTCGACACTTCAGCCTGCTGGAGATATTC
>JAAGKR010010060.1:4457-14988 GCA_011419295.1 Clarias macrocephalus
CACCCGTCCCCCTCTCTTCACCCGTCCAACTCTCTCCACCCGCCCCCCCTCTCTTCACCCGTCCCTCTGTCTCTATCATTCTCCTCCCTTTCCTACTCTACCTTTAGTTCTTTTCTTTTTTCATGATGAGGTGATTTCATGATACTGTTATGTTCTCCTGAAAGTGAAAGGTTCTCTAGATGTCAAAAGAAGGAAAATGAAGGAAGGGTAAATAGTACCTACCTGTCCTTGGGTGATTAGAAATATGAAATGAGAATGAAGTGCTCTGGTAAAGATCAAACAGTGGAAATGATAGCGAGGTGTCATTATCAGACAAATTACGTGTGCAGAGCTCTGATTTGTTACTATCAGTTTTTGCGGCACTGAGTTTTTTACTCGTTATAAATTGATCGGTTTGTGAAAGTAACAGATGCGAGCAGATTATACAAATCTCCGCATAATTGCTTGTAGCCAATTAAAACTGCATAATCATATTTCTTCTGTGTTTGGGCAGCCAGGAGAGCGGGTTTTGTCTCTCAACTGCCTTCATATGATTTCATATTGATCTATCAAGAATATCCTAGCATGACTCAACAGCTTGCAACGCAGACTGCCAGCGATTACTGCGTGCTGGAAGCTTATGCAATCCGCTCAGGTCCTTACACGAGAGTGAAGTATTAAGGAGAACTTAACTTCATAACATGCCGATTTTTCTCTTCGACATTCTTACCTAATTAATACTTCAATATGTTATATATTCGATCATTTCTGTCACTTTGAGCAGCGAGAACTGGAACGAAGATTAATAATTACTGACAAAACTGATGGCGGTGACGAAGCCTCTGTACCGCGACACTGAGTGCTGAATCCTGATTGGTCAGACGCTGTCGATTAGTTTTTTTCTCCGATTATTCCACAAAGTACAGTGAAGATTAAAAGTAGCTCCTGGATTCGGATCACGTCCTCTTAGTTTTAGATATAAACTATTTGGTTTCAGGGAAATGCAATCCCTGAGTAAATCCAGCTCCATGCTAACACCCCGCGGGACAGCTGGGAGCGTCTCGCCGGCTAATAGGCCCATGAACCAGCGTGTCATCTTCTGTAGAGAGAGGGATTCATCTTACTTTCCCTTTTCTGTCCCATCATCCTCCATTCCCACCCTGCTCCCATTTATCTGCAGCTCTCTCAAAAGGCTCGGCGTGTTCCTCTCTCCAGCCTGGAAATTGCTCGTCTCTCTCTCTCTCTCTCTCTCTCTCACACTAGCAGCTGATAAAGATGGCGTATTGTCTCACTCCCTGTTTAAAGCCCTTCACCGAAAAGTCTCCGTTTGTTTTATATCATTTTATTTTTGACTGCAGTTTGTTTAAATCGATTTACACTTGAATTAAAATCACTCTTGTTGTTCAGACGTACAGAAATGTGCACTTTGGCCGCACTCACTGCTCGAAAGCTCGACAAAGCGAGCGAGGCTATTAATGCCTACGAGCTGATGGCGACTTTACAAAGCCTGCTGTGATTACAGCCTCAACAAAACTTAACGTCCGAAGGTCTTTGAACGCCTCAGACTGTGTCGTCCCTCTGTGCATCTGCTTTATCTTCGCTCTGCATGTGTTCAAATGTGAAGTGACGAAGCGTTGAAAAGAGATGTTGAAGCTTGTTGAAGTGTTCTGACCTGCGCTGCTTTAATAAACATCCTAAACCTGGTGCATAAAGTCGCTTTGGGTGCAAAAGTGTCACTTCATCTGCCTGATAAACGCTTTCTGATTATATACTGTACAGTGATCATAGTAAGAAAGTCCAGAAATAAAGCTCCAGCAAGATGTGTGTGTGTGGTGTGTGTGTGTGTGTGTGTGTGTGTGTGTGTGTGTGTGTGTGTGTGTGTGTGTGTTTTAAACAAAATCGAACTATTATGTGTTTCTGCAATTTCACTGTTTGGGGCTGAAGCATTCAGAAAGATACAAAAATGATTTTTTTTTAAAAGCAGCAGCAGCTTTACTTTTACTCTTTGTGTTTAGACTCATTATTTTGTACCCAGACAGACTTATTTGAATTCACTTTTGTAAGAAGGGATGGGATAGTACACAATACAGCCTCAGATCGTGTTTCTGCTCCATGTTTATCCAGAGTTCAGACCTCAGAATAATGACATGTGAAGTGCTGTTGGAGTTTCACCAAAGTGTCTCAGTTAAGTGCAGTTCTGACGTTAACCGTTAAACCTCAAGCGCCAAGACCGTTGTCAGATACGCAGCACCGGTCACTGGCCGATTAAAAAAACTAAACAGACGCTTATTTGGAAGTCCTGTCAGGCAAAGGCTTCGGACATCAAACCACGGGTTTGGGGCTGGGCACATGCTAGGTAGAACCAACGTTATCATTATTTATAGCCAAAGTCATCATTTTGATTCATACTTGTTCTTTTGATTGTGTAAAGCTGCTTTGCGACAATGTCAATTGTTAAAACTGAATTGAATTGAATTATAAAGCTTGTACACTTTACTGATACTGAATTTGGGAACAAAGATGTCATTAAGCTCTGGATCTGTGCTATTTCTTTGCGACAACGTTTTGTGCTGAGTCATGATTGTATAATTGGTTAATATGAAATCAAATTAATTTCATCATATTGCTGAAAACATGGATATGTGACACTACAGCCAGGGGCCAAAAGTTTTGAGAATGACACAGATAGTAATTTTCACAAAGTCTGCTGCTTCAGTGTTTGTAGATCTTCAAGATTCAAGAACTTTATTAATCCCAGAGGGAAATTGCTTATTCTTGGTTACAGTTCCATGTGGTTGTTATCCAGTAGAAAGGAAAGAGTAATAAATAAGGAAATAGAAATAGATCGAATCAAATCAAATCAAATACAATAAAATAAAATAAAAAGAATCCTAAAACAGCAAGTACCGTATTGCACACGTATCTTTTATTGCACACTAAATATGGTCACTGGTCAATATTGCAGAATTAATATATTGTGTCAGATGTTACTCTGGTCTACTGAAGTATAATTACAAGCACTTCATAAGAGTCTTTTATTCACAGTTACATTAAGTTTGTATAAAGACCACTGCAGTTCCACACCCTGTCTGATGGCGCAGCCCATTCGTACATAATCAATGAGTATAACCCAAAAGTTCCATGTCTTGTTCCCGAGACACTCATGGTGAGGAGCTCCATCATGCTGGACAAGCCATTGTTCATCACCAAACTGTTCTTGGATGGTTGCGTGAAGTTGCTCTCGGAGGATGATTTTGTACGGAGGATGATTTTGATTCTCTATCCATGGCTGTGTTCTTAGGAAACATTTTGAGTGAGCGCACTCCCTGGGCTGAGAAGAAACCCAGCACTTGACTGCTCTCAGGATGATTTACTGTTGGCGTGACACAGGACTCATGGTAGCGCTCAGCTTTTCTTTTCCAGACAAACTTTTTTCCAGATGTCAGAAGCAATCGGAAAGAGGTTTCATCAGAGATAATGACTTCACCCCAGTCCTCAGCAGCCCAATCCCAGTACCTGTTGCAGAGTATCACTCTGTCCCTGATGTTTGTTCCTGGAGAGAAGTGACTTCTTTGTTGCCTTTCTTTCAACCAGGTCGTCTTCCAAAAGTCTTCACCTCACTGAGTGTACAGATGCTCTCACACAAGCCTGCTGCCGTTCCTGAGCAAGTGCTGCACTGGTGGTGCCCCGATCTCACAGCTGACTCGACTTTAGGAGACGGTCCTGGAGCGTGCTGGACTTTCTTAAGTGTCCTGAAACTCTCTCCTTAAATTTCTTGATGACATGATAAACAGCTGCTTCAGGGTTGATCTTTCTTGTAGAAATACTCTTACCTGTGAATCCGCTTTTGTGCAAAGCAATGATGACTGCACGTGTTTCCTAGCAGGTATCCATGGTTACCAGAGGAAGAACAATGCTTTCAAGCACCATCCACCTTTTAAAGCTTCCAGTCTGTTTTTCTAACTCGATTAGTATGACAGAGTGATCTCCAGCCTTGTCCTCGTCAACACTCTCACTCTCATGGGATTTTTTAAAAATTTTTTAAATTTTTTTTTTTTTATATTTTTTGGTGGGGTGGGGAGGAGTATGTGTTAAGTTTATTTTTATGGCAATGAGAGACTTCATCTGATCACTCTTCATAACATTCTGGTATAAATGCAAATTTTCATTATAAAAGCTGAGATTCTCAAAAATTTTGACCACAATCTTGACTCCTATACATATTAAAAAATAATAATTAAGAAAAATTGCTCAAATGCTCTGGCTTTTAATGGCTACCGCTTGACTTTAAACAGATCATTAAATGAAGTTTGTGGTGTAATGTACAGTAGAGATGTTCAGCAGTAGTAAAAATGTAAATCCAAGTCTTGAATATTTGTGACGAATCATGTCCAAAGCCTCCATGAGGAGTGTACAGGAGATCTAACCCTATAGCACCAGTGTTATTATTATTATTATTATTATTATTATTATTATTATTATTATTATTATTATTCGCAGTAAAGGGATAAAACACAACAGCGCATTCATTGTGCAAAAGCTGCAATTTTATTTTTATCAATATATTTTAACACCTTTACTCCCTCGTTTTGATGCTATGCATTTACATATGGAGGAACGTTACTATACAACAGCACCGTCTCTGTTTACACATTTTGTTTATATTTAGTCTCTAAACAAAAAAATGAATAAAACAATGAAACTAATGAAAAGAAGCTCAGATCAGGTTCCAGTCCTGTTCCAGTCCTGTTCCTCTATCAGCTGACTGCAGGCTGAGGTCTGAGGTCCACTGGGCGCGGGATCAGCCGCCCTGGAGATGAAGACGGGAAAAAGACCAAGGAATTTTTTTTTGTGTAATCTTCAACCGTCCTGTTTTAGTGATCCTGTGCCCACTGTAGCCTCAGATTCACTTCAATTCAATTTTATCTGTATAGCACTTTAACAATGGTCATTGTTGAAAAGCAGCTTTACAGAATGTTTAAATTATGGATAGAAATAAAAAAAAAAATGCAAATGACCAGTTTGTCTCTGATGACCAAGCAACCTTGGGGGGAACCAGACCCAACAGGAACCCATCCTGGTAACCATCAGGTTCCTGTTCCTGATGTGATCTGCTGCTGCTGGTACCCATCCACTTTACAGTTTGATGTTTTGTGAGAAGCTTAATGAGTGATTACGTGAGTCACTGTTTCCTTCCTGTGTTGATAATGATGTCATCAATACCGTACGTCAGGGTAAATGTTCGGACCCGCTCATGGTGATGCAGCAGGGAGGCTGTAGTCCAAAATAGATACATCATACATCCTAACACTTACAGACACCATCCCTGGGTAATCATGGAAAGACGAATCATTGTTCATAAATGAATACCGACGAGTCCGATTCGGGTCAGAACTCATAAAGGACAAGATGCAAGTCAAGTCTAAAATCTATTTTTATGAAACTTGGACTAAAGTTGTGAACTTGATTGTCTTCTCTGATGTACATTTACTCAAATGTTGAAATATAAATAAATTCCAATACATAACTTTGCCATTCTCAGCTCTGGACTTTGGTGTGTTTTCTCTACATACTGTACAGGCGATCGGACACGACAGCATCGGAGACAAGGCGCCGCAATCTACAGAAAAAAAATGTATCTCTACTTTATTGATTTGCATTTTCAATCCACCATTTCATCATTTCTCAGGTGTAAACACAAGTTAGAGAAGATGGCCTGTTGAAAAAGTGCCAAGAGAGCACTATGTCAAAAAAAACAAAAAAAAACCTGGCAACCTTAAAGACTTAATAATCTGAATGGACCGCTCGTGAAATTAAGTTAAGCCAAGTCTGTATGCGGGAAACGATCCTAACATAAACTATTGAGGGTAAACTCTGACTGCGGTTCTAGTCTCCGGACCAGGTCTCAAAGAAGACAAGCTGTTAGCTTTTAAAAGCTGTGACCAGATTTCGCTGTGACCAGATTTCGGTGTGACCTGATTTCGGTGTGACCTGATTTCGGTGTGACCTGATTTCGGACACACTAACAACCAGCTCATATAAAATCAGTTTTTTGGGGTGAGAAATTCTGTAACCGTGCTTCTGCTGTTTTCTTTTAGGATCCTGGAGCTGCAGGAGAAGGGTGACCTGGATGTGTTGAAACAGAAGTGGTGGCCTCATTCGGGTCGCTGTGACCCGGGCAGCCAGCGGGGGGCGCCGTCCGACGGGCGCTCACTCAAATTGCACAGCTTCGCCGGCGTCTTCTGCGTGCTGGCCGCCGGGCTCGTGCTGGCCTGCCTGGTGGCCGCCCTGGAGACGTTCTGGAGCAGCAGCAGCAGCCACTGCCGGCGAGAGCAGCCCAAAGAGGTGACCGAGCACAGGGCCGGGAGGGCTGATGATACTGCCACACTCTACTTTACGGATCCGGCCGCAGACGCGAGCCCAGACTTAGTCGAACTCCAGTACACGCAGCTATAGGTGTGCTCTGATGAAATCAAAATTGGTCCCTTTCCATCTTAAAAAACGAAAAATCGCACGAGGACATAATTTCGTTGCTCGTCACGTCAACATTCCCCGTTTTACTGCCAGGCACTAGGGGGCACTATTTCATCTTAAATGCAGCACTTGTTATACCGCAGCTGTAGCTCTGATTTGTTTAGATTCATGATTAGACTGAAGCCTTCCTTGTTTTGGAGAAAGTGCTGTATCAGCCTTTTTATTCCACTTCACTCAGTCATTCCAGGAATTTCGAAATTTTCATCCTGAGATGATATCAGAGATTTGGAAATTTGTTGCTCTGTCATTGTTTTTATTTGATTCAATTAAAATTAAATATAACATGTTTCATTATTAACAATTCATATTCGCCATCACGGTTAAACGATCACTCCATCCATCAAATCGGCCAAAGCACTGTTTTTTTTTCATGACTTCGATGACCAGAGCGTTGCGTTACAGCCTGTAAGCCGTGCATGCAGCAGCCTCCGGGGGCGTGACTTGGATCCTTAAACTAAAGTGTGGTCAGACAGGATGCTTGCATGGGCCAGAACCCACTGAAGCAATCAGACGTAGTCAGTCAGTGCGTTATAAATGTCAATGTGGAGAGTTGAAATTTCAATTTTTCTTATTCTTCTTGATATGTTTATGATCTTGTGCAGGTTACTAAGGATTACAGAGTGAGAAGGGTTTCAGATCCATTGAGATATAATGATATTGCTACTGCGTCATCGGAGGGGAGCAAGGACATTTGGACAGACAGAGAGAGAGACTGGGATGAAACAGAGGCTATTGACACAGGTCAGAATAGAACTCGTGCTGTCCGATTGGGTCGAGAATGAGGGGCGGGGCAAGGGAGAAAACAAACAAACAAACAAACAGTGGGTCATTAGAAACACAGCCCTTTTTATTCTGTTTGATGGTACGATCATTAGACCAACATCAGCCCTGTAAAAACTACATCTAAATATGTTTCAGTAACAAAACACTGAATTTGTGCAAATGTATTCACCCCCTTGTATTTTTCCCTACAATTTTATGCTATTACATTCTGGAATCTGAAATGGACTTAAATTGCTGATCCGGGTCAGAACCTCACAGAGCCATTATATAGAGTTCTGTTATCATAGAGCTGGATTTGCCTCCATCTTAACCCTGACCCGAGCTGGTGAAAAGTCATCACACAGCATGATGCTCACACCACCGTGCTTCACAGTGCAGAGGGGGTTCTGTCGGCCTTCTGTACCGAGACCTGAAGGTTTTGGTCTCATCAGAGCAGAAAATATCACTGTCTGTAAATCATATTCATCGAAAAATAAGTTTCATGGATTCTGTTCACTTCTCCCTTTTCACCAGGCTTTGTGTAAACTTGTGACATAATCCCAGCTCAGTGCATTTCAGTTCCAGGCTTTATCATTCCAAAACGTGGAGAAGTTCAGGGGCTGAATACTTACGCAACTTACGCAGTTTACTAAAATAAACCTTCTGTAGCAGAAAACAATCAGGTCAAAGATTTATGAAATGTAAAATCACGACTAAACAAAACAAGCAATATTTGCTTTAAAAAACACAAAATGCAAGAACCAATAACAGTATTGTGTGTGTGTGTGTGTGTGTGTGTGTGTGTGTGTGTGTGTGTGTGTGTGTGTTGTCATTTAAGCCAGAGATAACAGTATGTGATGTATCCAGCAGGACTTACCATAAAGGCAGGGGGGCACAACTACAGTGCAGCTTTACACTAAAACACACACACACACACACACACACACACACACACACAGACACACACACACACACACACACACACACACACACACACACACACACACACACACACACACTAAGACCCAGGGCATTAGTAATGTGTGTAATGGGACCACGCAGGAAAAGATGAGACAGTGAGGATGAGCGGGAGCCAGAAGGAGCTCAGTGATGACCTGCTGACCTTCACACACTTTCTGTTGGAGCTCCACATCTTGTTTTATTGGATTAAGATGCTACGAAAATTATGAAAGTAATTTCTACATATATTGTAGGAACTCTTACCCCCTGCATGGGAAGCCCCACCCCCTGTTTCCACATCTCAGTGTATTCATATTTTTCCCTCCTCGATTTTTTTTTAGCTTGAAGGTTGCGGCGTCAGAGCGTCCTCACTTTCTGAAAGGCCTTTTTTTTGTTGTTTTTTTTTTTTTTTTTACCATTGAATTTAATCTTGACAAAAGGGTAAAAGTATTTGTTACAGTGCCAAACCTCACACTTTACAACCAATCGGAATAATAATGACAATTAGAAAGTGAATAAAAGCTCTGTTTGCTGCACCAGAAAGAAAATACACACAAACACACGTTTCCACCTTACACTCTGCATGGACTATTGATTGTCAGGACGATGCGTTATCAATCTTGGTGCTCGGCAGGTCTGTGAAAGTCAGAGGAACGTCCTCCCTGAGCTCTGGGGTTTGTCTCAGGACCTGGACCTGCAGAGCGAGAAGATCAGGGACAGTGTGTGAGACAGAATGTGGATCCAAGATTAAAGCTGTCTGGAGCAGACCTCAGGAGCCTGCTGGGAGACGGGTCAGGACGTGCAGAGGACACTTAGGGCTAAGGGTCAGGTACAGGACCAGAACAGGTACCGGACTGAGGAACAGATACTAGAGCCAGAGACAAGGATCAGAAAGTCCAAGAGTCTGTTTGTTGAGTCCAAATCAAAGGAAATATGTTTGAGGTGTGTGAGGCTGAAAGCGTCCTCAGATGATTCCATTCGTTGGTCGATCATGTACAGCGATAAAAATAGCTAAAGAAGCCTCTACAAAGTGCGAAGAGGAATCACAAAAGCTTGTTGAACTGAGCTGAAATGACACGGAGCTGGTGCGTGATTAAAAAAAGACAATTATATCATTTACAAAATGAAATGATCCAGAGTTTCGTGACGTTCCTCTTTCTGTTTCATTCACCAGATCTCTAGAACACACGACGTCTCTGCAGCGCTGCAGCTCTGTGCTTTGGCTCAGTTTAACAACAGACCGACAGACATCCCTTTTTCACCGAGGCGGTTCCGGAGCTAGTTCGCTACGAGCCAGGTCTTTGTTTTAGCGCGACCATGGTGGCGCAGACGCTTTACTGGGCCAGAACTAAGCGCTGCTTACGTCAGGGGCTGGGGGCGGGATTATCACCAGCAGCTGAAAGTGACCGGCAACTGTAAAAAAATGAACTCAATATGCAAAGGGCAGCTCAAATGCTTTTAAGTTCAGCATTGTTGTTGTTGTTGTTGTTGTTGTTGTTGTTGTGTTTGCCACTAGCATTCCCAGGAAAGAAATCAGAGTGTAAGGCGTGACTGAACCAGCACTGGCACCAAACATGGACTAGCACCTGGTTCACTTTAGTGGAAAAGGGTTAAGAGGTTGATTGTACATAAAATATGACCAGCTCACGCAGACTGAGTTATGTGCGTGTGTGTGTGTGTGTGTGTGTGTGTGTGTGTGAGTATAGCTGAGTATATTTTGACTTGTGTTCACACCACCAGTAGAAATCTATGCTCGTCCCGAAACTGGGGCGTCCTGGTTCCTGTTCCAGTGACCCAGTTCAGTTTGTGTGATTTAGACCAGTCAGTAAAGTTAGGTTCAGTCTTAATACACATTGTTCAGCTTGACTTTGATTAAACATTACAGATCCGCAGCGAGACGCAAGACTACAGTTTGAGCGACACTCTAGCGATGTCAAGCATCCCGTAGAGAGGCCGCGACGGTGCCGCCGTGTGTAGCATTCGGTTCAACACCACAATAGGATCGATCATGTGTTCAGACTGTACATATGTGAGTTCATGACTCAGATCAGCAGGAAGATGGATCTCACTGACATTGCCCTAAAGATAAGAGAATAAATAAAGACGCCGAGGATAAATCACTGCATTTACAGAAACTAGTCACTCTAATATCACAGGCTGTACTCATTTATCATTATGATGTATAAACAAGATCATAACTCACTGCTGAAGCATAAAAGCTCTCAGTAAATCATCTCCACTGGCTCCAACGTGAGGCTAATCATAATAAAATAAAACCGTCCAGCCAATGATAAGA
>JAAGKR010010061.1:1468-24170 GCA_011419295.1 Clarias macrocephalus
CGATTCTGGGAAGATTTGGGCTTCACAAGGTTTTAAATCAGCTGACAGAAAACCCATTTCACATGATAATCTTGTCTCTCATCTTTTACAGGTTAGTTTGTTTCCCCTTACAGTTGGCTATGGTGAAGGTCAAAGGTCATGCATCTGGTGACTCTGAAGAGGTTTTGGGTAATAATTATTACTAGATATGTTATTCCAACATCTATTGACAGTAATAATGTCACTTCCTTCATCTCCATAGTGACACAGAAATTGTGTACATTTTTAAGCATTGATTGGAAAATTCACATCCCCAAAGTTCTGGTGTGGTAGAAAGGATGAACAGAACAATCAGAGACAGACTGACCAAAGACATGATGTATAAAGGTAAGAACTGTGTTGATCTGTTACCGTCTGTGATTTGTGAAATTAGAATGACACCCAATTCTACAACCAAACTCTCACCCTTTATTATTATAATGGGACGAGCGCCACGTGATTGTCGGTGATTATACACAAACACTCAGTGAGAAACTGAACAGTGTTGATGGTAAAGTCTCTGCTTCTCTCCCTCTGCCTACAGACACGTCTACTCACTCTTTCATCCCAGGTGATACAGTGCTGGTGAAAAGTTTAAATCCCAGGAAGGTGGGGGTCGCTGCCTCCAGTAAACACACAACTGTAATCACAGAGACTCACACAGCTGTTCTCACAGACTCACACACACAGTGGATTCACGCCAGCCGTGTGAAGAAGCACCGCAGACGTCTCTGACTGCCTGAAATAATCACCACCACCTCACAAGATCTCCACCGAGGGGCTCGTGGAGCAACACACGTCCTGAAGACACCTCAGAAGGGGACTCTCGTCTCTTCTCACATACACATACACATATAGGTTCAACTTTGTATTAGCTTGATTGTTTCCACATTTAATTTTAATTTTATTTTTGTGCCAACGTCTGATTACCTCTGTACTGTTAATTCCATTTTTAACTGTGATAAGTGATTTAATCCTGACTCTCTTCTTTATAACTTTTCCATCTATTTTCTGTATCGTCCTTATTATCATCATTTTTGCTGACTTTACTAATCATGAACTTCTGCTTCTTCACATTAATATCTCTTGCTATGTTGAGTGCGACAGTTTTCTCCCTAACAATATCCAGCATCCCTGATAATTCATTTTGGCAATACACGACTTATATTGTTGGACAAACTAATGTCAATAACGAGTGCTTTGTTTGTGCCTCTCTACCTCACTCAGCCCAACGTCCGTTTAGACATAAACCGCTTCCAAAGTCCACTAACTACACTGTTTGTGCTGCTTCTTATGCCAAGTCAGGTCCTTTGTTTTCTATAGACAGTCGTATTGTTGATCGTACAGGTTATACTCGTGATTCATATTTAACTAATAATAGTCGTATGTAAACCTGCACTAATGGTTCTTACTGTGAGGATGTCTGTGTTTCTTTCCAGACAAGTTACACTGTCACTCTTCCTCTTAATTATTCCACGACTGTTTCTGTAGTGACTTTAAAACTAATGATAATTTTTCTTTTACGTTTTCAGAGAAATTGCAAATTTATTTGACAATTAACCAGAAAATATTTGCCAGACTATTTATATTCCCTGCATATGTAGGAACTGCATCTGCTTCTTACCGTATGCCAAATATAACTGTTCATTTACGACTCCTAATGAGAAAGACACCCAGATGCTTGTAGACTGGTGGTGGATCTGTGGTGGCACTGCACATGATCAATCTGCCTCGTGATTGGTCAGGTCGGTGTGTCCTGGATCCCATACAGATCTCATTACTCTCATTCACACGAATCCTCATAATAATCATCATGGGAGGCTGAGACGATCTATCTATGTCTCTCTGGATGACGATTTCCCTCACACTACAAGCTTCACCATTTCCTGCATTAAGGATGAATTGGCTGCTCTTCTTTTGACTGTTATATGAAACACAATGGTTTTGGATATTTTACTTGCTAAATAAGGTGGTGTTTGTATGGTTGGTAGCCAGTGTTGTACATACAGTACACAGCCCCTAACAATGACACTAATGGTAACATTCATATTGCCCTTGAACAAATGAACAAACTCTTGTCTTACACAGTAGCCCTTCCTCATCTCTTCTTTGTGTGGGATGACTTTCAATCACACACACACACACACACACACACACACACACGTGTGTGTGTATGTGTATGTGTGTGTTTGTGTGTGTGTGAAGGCGAGAAGATGAGGGAGGAGGCACACACTTTCTAATAACACTCAGGTGTGTGAGACGCAACCACACTACATCAGTAATGACTAGTGGTGCTCCGATTGATCGGTCGCCAATCATAATCGGCCGATAATTACTTTGGGAAGTTTGATCCGCAGTCTCTATAATGGCCGATATAGAAAAGCCGATCAGATGACGCAAAATTTGCGAGACATTTCATTTGCTAAAATGGCATTTCTACGTGTCGTGTGAACTCGCGCGCCGCCACTCACTCAGCTGTCGGTAATTCCCCTATCTCACCTACGTGGTTTCACTCGGTGACCGTAAGTACGGTTCATCATGATTCACCGCAGGTTTTGGCGCTGTGATTACGTTTCCATCTTTCCCCGTGAAAAATTAAACGTTTAATTTTTTAAACATGTTTTTAAACATGAAAAATTAAACATGTTTAATTTTTTGGCGGTCCTTGCAGAACTTCCGGCGACTCACGTCCTACTTGTCTGTCATTTTATTTAATTTTATACAATCGACAGGAAAGTTGTATTTGTCAAGCTCTAAGCTGTTCCCAATTACTAACCAAGCACAGGCTGCTATGCCAATAAATACAATTGTGAATTCATGATATTCCTCTTCTTGTAATCTCAATACTTAATTTAGATATAGTTTAATAAATAATGCTATTTAAAGCTAAGGTTGATAAGGCTTCAAGTAGATCCTGCAATTGGTGATCAGTATCGGCCAATACAGCTTCTAGTGATCGGACATCGGTGATCGGCACCAAAAATCCTGATCAGAGCACCCTATTAATGACCAGGCATAAAGACAACACAAGCTTTTGTAATGTCATACAACAACTTCAACTTTTTTTTCTTACATCTGAATATCACAAAGTCTCTAAGCTATATAACTCAGTATTTTAGCCCTCGGGAGATAAAGTGCTTGTGCTAAATAACATTATAGACAGCAGTTTTTGGTCATAAGCTAACCAAAAACTGAACCAAATAGCAACAATAAACCAAAGCTATACAGAACAGGGTGAAATACACTGGAACATTTATACCACAGCTGATATTAACAAACATCTGTAATCTAAGACATTAGCTTAGACTAACATGTTTATGCTAAGCTACATAAGGTAGTATGATACCGCGGTGAAGTTGGTTTGAAGTTGAATGTTTGATATTCACAAAGTCCGGCGACAGCACCTCGTCTACTATGCAGATAATTTCAATGTTATATTATAAATAGATAAATAAATAAATGCTGTTGCTGTTAGTGCCAGTGTGATGCATGGTGGTGTATAATGACTTTGCATATTTATTAATATTTTTAAACTGAGAATTGTATGATTTTATTTCAATAACTTCTAGGTCATGTAACAATTTTAGGCCTTAAAATCTATTCTACACTGTGTGGCCACCTGTCCAGAGGCACAACCTTTTTTTAATTATTATTATTAATTATTAGCTCTTTGCATATTTATTAATCATTTTCATTAAAATATAAATTGTTTTATTTAAATACCCTGCAGGTCATGTGTTATTAATAGGTCACATGACCTGGAGGTTGCTGAAATAAAACCAATAAAATTGACATGAATAAAAAATGCATGACGTTGACACTAACAGTAACAACATTTATCTATTTATTTTATTTATAATATGAATATTATCCGTATTTCAGTCAGACAGTAATTTGTAGACGGTCCCTAACTCACGCAGTAGTTGGTGTTGTCGAAGTTTGTTCCCCCATCGGGATGCGTTTTCTCAGCCACACCCGCGTGAAAAGTGCACATTTAGTAGAAGGCTCGCCCGCGAGAGGTTATGCGCGTACCACTGAGATTGTATGGAGTGCAGTAAAGGCCAAAAATTACATTGTTAGCATTTTTAAATCCCTGAAACGGAAAAGACGGTGCATTTCACGCACCTTGAGCACAAAACTTATCATGACATGCGTTGTATTGTTTTTTTTAAATCACTGATATACACTACCCATGATTTATTTATGCTATTTATCAAATGTTCATTATAGCAACAAAAACACATTCTGATCACTGGAATGGTGACTGTTAGGTAACGAGGACAATTATCAAATATCCAAAATAAAATGTCAAGTTCATGTGCGGTTAAATACACAAACATTTTATTAAGTTAAAATTAACACATTTAATTTTATTAACGTGTATATTATGTACATATTTACATTTAACAAATCTGAAAATAAATAAATTAAAGAAAAAGAAAAATTAAACCAAGCTACTGTTTAAATGTGTTTCTGCTGCTATAAAGGACATATTTATTTATATTTATAATAATAAAACTTCACAGAATCAGCTGATTCACTTTTGCTGTATAAACAAGTGAGCAGTAACAGAACTTCTACTACTTACTTAGAACATGGACATATGAACATAGTGTTAGAATGATGAGACTCAGAGAGACGCAGTAACAGTCTGATACATGAGGGAAGTTATTTACATAGAAAGCAGAGGGGAAACAGTATCTGACAGTGACAATTCTATCCATCAGGATGTGTTTCCCTTGCTATAATGAACACACTTAGAAGGATAAAACTCAGCTAATTCACCTGTGACGTGGGAACAAATCAGTAGCAACAGTCTGATATGTGTGGAAACCTTTTTACTTAGAAAATATAAGGGAAACAGTATCTGACAGTGACACAGCACAATGCACAGACTTTTCCTGTGGTCAGGAAACAAGTCAGCAGTAACACTGGAAAGATTTTGTCTGATATTTCTTCTCAAACATGTCTTTTCAGTAAAGTGGAGCAAAACCATAATGCCAGAATAGAGACCCGTCAGATACAGTCTCAAAACATAAATAATAATATTATGAGGGCTGGAACGATTCCTTGAGTAAATCGAGTAATTTGATTACAAAAAAGCTTTGTTTAATTAATTTTAAAAGCTTGCGTTTTGTTTTTGCTCAATTATTTGTTGACAGCAGGCTTTTGACACAGCGCGCTTCCGGATGCAAGCCGCCAGTAAACACCAACGAAGAAGAAGCGCTTACGTCACCCACAAAGCGGAAGGAGACGCAAACAGTCAGCTGTGTACTGATTTGAGGGAGCGTTCTGTTGCGGGCTGCATACTGGAAGGAAGCGATAAAATTATCAGCGAGGCCAAGAGAAGCAGAAACTGTCAGTAAAGACTTATGTTATGCCTGAAATGTAGATTTGGAAACTTTTAGTTTTTGTGTACTTATTTATTTTAATGTGTGCCTTAGTTTTTTATCCTTAAAGTCATTTGAAAACCTTTTTTTGCATCCGAGAAAAGGCTTTAAAATAAGAATGTATGGTGCTGTAATGCACTTAATTAATCTCAGTCAAATTTAATACCCCTATCTCACCTACGCGGTTTCACGCGGTGGCCGGAAGTACAGTTCTTCATGATTCACCGCGAGTTTTGGCGCTGCGATTACGTTTCCATCTTTCTACGCGAAAAAAATTAAACATGTTTAAACATGTTTTTAAGGCGTCTTAAACATGTTTAATTTTTTTGCCGACTTGCAGAACTTCGCGGAATGTCGGCGGGTGTCACAGCGGCTCACGGTGCCTAACACCGCATCTCACTGCGAGTCAAACCGCATAGGGGGGATAGGAGTATAAAGTATTCCTTGTATTGTGAATAATGACACTGTTTATTTTTGATAAATTACTGTATGAATTAAAAAAATAAAAGTAGATTTTTCTAAAAAGAACACCAATTAATCTTTGTTTCTCTTATATATTTTACATTGCTGTTTAATTACGCAAAAGTGCATTTTATCCGATTACTCGATTAATCGATTAACTTTTTGGTAGAATACTCGATTACTAAAATATTCAATAACTACAGCCCTAATTATTATTATTATTATTATTATTATTATTATTATTAATTAATTAATATTACGATATTGTAATAATATTATATTATTATTATATTATTATATATAATAATATAATAATTATTATTTATAATAATAATAATAATAATAATATTAATAATAATAATAATAATACATCTATCTGAATAAACCCAAACTGCATATGAAAGGAATCAGCACTGGTAGTGGCCCATTTTGTATTTAATATTTAAAAAGAATTTTCCATTGTCAAAACAGCATACACTACCCATGGGGCTATGATAAAAAAATACAACGCATGTTATGATGAGTTTCGTTTTCAAGGCGCGTGAAATTATCCGTCTCTTTCATTTCAGGGATTAAAAACGGTAACAATGTCATTTTTGTCCTTTACCGCGCTCCATAGAATCACAGTGGTTACGCGCATAACCTCTCGCTGGCAAGCCTCGCTCTGAATGCGCTCCCTGCACCGTTTATACGGGGGTGGGACTAAGGAATCTGGAAGCCGGAGCTCGAATATCCAACATCCAACTTCAAACCAAATTCACCATGATCAGTATGATAGCGTGATCATGTCAATCTACATGCTACCATTAGGGTTGGGTACCGAAAACCGGTGCCAATACGACACCGGTACCCAGGGGCGCCGCTAGCAATTTTGGGCCCTATGACAAAATATATGATTGGGCCCCCCTACCACACCCACTAGTAGTGTTATTATTAATAAAGCAGATCTCTGGGGGCCCCTAAAGGGCGTGGGCCCTTAGAATCGTCCTAACTTTCCCCCCTTAGTGGCGCCCCTGCCGGTACCTATATAACAGATATGTACCAGACCGAAACAGAACGCGAATTTCGGTGCCTTATTTTGGTGCCTGAACTGTTGATTAAAATATTTGTTCTCTGGGGCTATGATGACACAGTTGTAATAAGCATTAGATTCATCAAAACACATGATCGCTAGTAAAAATTTAAATACTGCATTCATGGGGTGTCAGAAATGATCTGAAAAATTTATTATTTAATTAATTAGAAAACTGTTAATGAAAACTGAAAAATTCTACTGTCTTTTATTTTTGTAGATTAAAAGTTTATTAGATTAGATTAAAAAATAAAAGCACAAATCATCGGGAAATGAGACCATCTGAGATGCGCGTGAATGCAGCAACTAACATTACACTTGTTCTGACGGCAGCAGGTGATCTACCACTATCTTGACTTGCTAAACTAAACGCTCGAAAGTGTGGCTATATTTAAGAAGAAAGGATTCCGACACCGCGATGTGCAGTAAATGTTTTACAGCAGTTGCTTGTAGAGGGGGAAACACGTCAAATCTAATGAAACATTTGAGGGCAAGCGGAATAAAGTTAAAAGCAGAGAGATGCGCCGTGTCTGACTGCTTACAGACGACAGCTGGCACTATTGGTGTGGATGACCCCAGCCCCAGTCATACCAACCGTAGCAAAAAGGAGTCCAGCGATTATGATGACGACAGCAGCCTTTCCACAGGTTAGCAGTAGGCTAATGTAATGTTAATTGTAAAATGCAAATCTTGCATTCATGCTAACAAATGGTCAAACGATTTGTAAAATACTAATGTAACATAAATTCTGTTTATAATTATGGCTTTCCAGCCAGTACTTAACCTTTTAATATATTGTTCAATTTTAAGCATTTAATTTTTTGTTCAATAAAAATGTATTCTTGAGTCATCCACCATCATTTTGTGGCTTTTGCAAAGTATCGGTTCAGGCACCGTTTTGGCACCAGTACCGGTTTAAAAGTATCGATTTGGCACCGGTATCGAAAAAACCCCAAATGATACCCTAGCTACCATAAACTATGTAAGTGACATTGAAAGACAATGTTACATATAAACTGTCCAAAACGAGGGAAAATAAAATATCAGTTTTATATTATCAGAATAAGGATTATATGAGATTTAATAACTTACCCATAGTTACAGCTTGCTGGATTTTCCTCCTCTGTTTTCTGTCGGTGTTTCAGTGTTGTTCTGAGGAAAAACTAAACTCCTCCCACTGTCCAGAACATTCTGTAGATCCTCAGAAATCTGTACAGCGTGTGACAGTGAAACCCAGGAAACTCACTGAATCTGAGTGTGTGCACGCGTGTTCACTAGTGTTGGGGGCGTGGCCTTGTATGTAGATTATCCTGTGACTGTTGGCGTGTCCTGTCTCAGGTCATTAACAGATAATTAAGTGCGTCAGAGGCGGCACGGTGGTGTAGTGGTTAGCACTGTCGCCTTGCATTGCCAGGGTCCGGGTTTGATCCCCGGCCTGGGTCGACGAGAGACGATTCCCGTCTCTGTAGAGTTTGCATGTGCTTGGTTTCCTCCCACAGTCCAAAGACATGTAGGTTAGGCTAATTGGCGTTCCCAAATTGCCCGTAGTGTGTGAATGAGTGAGTGTATGTGTGTGTGTCTGTGCCCTGCGATGGATTGGCACCCTGTCCATGTGCCCCAAGTCTCCTGGGATAGGCTCCAGGCCCCCCGTGACCCTGAATACAGAATTAAGCGGTATAGATGATGAGTGAGTGAATGAGTGAAACACTTTCACTTCAGCACTTTATGCAGTTTGGGATTCTTTTGGTATAATTTAAGACATGTGTCTTAGTTAGTTATGTTGTTTTATATAGCACTATAGTCCTGGAGGAATGTTATTTTGTTTAGCTAGGTACTGCATATGGTTGAAATAACATTAAAGCCGCCTTAATTTCTGACTTTGGCTTCTCTATAAACACATTACATCATCACACAGAAAGCACTGTTTCTTTATTTATTATGTTATTTATTATGTTATTCATTTCAAACTTGGAATGATTGGAATTGTATAAATGACCCACTTAAAGACTGTCACCCTCAAAGACCCTTAAGAGGCACCTATGGAGGAATCAATAATCTTTGTCTGAACTTAGGCTGTTGTGATGTGTGGAGACTTAAAAATCCACTTCGATGCCAGTTCACTTGGAATAACATAGACTTATCTAGGAGATCTAGGATTGACTTTTGGCTTATTTCATCTGATTTATTGGATAATGTGGAAAAAACTAAAATAGAACCCTCGGTTTTCTCGGATCACAATATGATCACTTTAATAGTATGTATAAAGAATCAATCAACTAAATATAAACCTAATTATTGGAAATTAAACAGTGCACTTTTGAGCGATAAATTATTTAAACAAAATGTAATAAAAGTTGTAAATGAAAATTTTGAAAAAGCCAAGAAGGATAAAATATTTGGGAAATATTGGGACTATACAAAATTTCAGATTCGTAATGTAGCCATTAAAAGGGGAAAAGACTTGTCTAAGGAAAAAAAATGAGACAGGACAGAATACTTAAGGAAATAATCGTTGTTTATGAGAAGACTGAGCAAACTCAAGCTGATATCAAGATGTTAATTGAATTACAATCAGCATTGGACAACATCTATGAAAATTTGGCTCAGGGAGTTTTTGTTCGTGCTAGACAGAAATGATTGGAACATGGTGAAAGAAACATAGAAAATACTTTCATAATTTAGAAAAAAGGAATTTTAGTCTAAATAGTATTGATAAACTTACAATTAATGAGCAGATATCCGAAGACCCTAAAAAATTTTTCAAACTTTGTAGAAGAATTTTACAAAAAACTATACTCTGAATATAACGGTTCAAATTCTTTTCCTTTTCTTTCTCATATAAAAATAGTGCCCAGAGTATTGAAGAAACAGAGAAAGAACTTTGTGATCAAGATATAACTTTAGAAGAATTAAAAAAGAACATTAGTAAGTTAAAAGATAATAAATCCCTGGGAATGATGGCTTAACAGGTGAATTTTATAAGGTATTCCAAGAGTATATTTCTGAATTTTTACTCTTGGTTTTTAAGGAAGCTATAGAAGCTTGTAGGCTTCCCCCATCTATGTGTCAAGGCCTAATTACATTGATACCAAAACCCAATAAAGACTGCTTGCTTCTTGACAATTGGAGACCTATAACTTTAATTAATAATGATGTAAAATTATTGTCTCAAATCTTTGCACAAAGAATAAAGTTATGTTTAGACAGAATTATAGATGACCGTCAGTCAGGCTTTATGCAAGGACGACACATTAGTAATAATATTAGATAAATTTTAGATTTAATAGATTACAAAGATTACATAGCTGATAATAGTTACATTTTATTTATAGATATATATAAAGCCTTTGATACTGTAAAACATACATTTCTATTTGATTTATTAGATTTTTTTGGTTTTGGTCAATACTATAAAAGGGCAATACAAACTTTATATAGTGACTGTAATAGTTCAGTTAAACTTCCATGGGGAACAACTCGT
Organism: Clarias macrocephalus; assembly: GCA_011419295.1. Taxonomy (NCBI): domain Eukaryota; kingdom Metazoa; phylum Chordata; class Actinopteri; order Siluriformes; family Clariidae; genus Clarias; species Clarias macrocephalus. The sequence continues at coordinate 11,892 of JAAGKR010010061.1, forward strand.
AGATTTAGTATCTCCCGGGGAATAAAATAGGGAGATCCAGCGGCTCCATTCTTGTTTCTTCTAGTTATGCAAACGATGGCATTCCATCTATATAACGACACTTTCCAAGGCATTAGAATTAGAGACAGGGAAATTAAATGTTGTCAGCTTGCTGATGATACATTTTTTGAAAAATGTAACACAAGTTAAGAAAATTATAGAGTGCCTTAAAATATTTTCTGAAGTGTCGGGTTTAGTTTTAAATATCAAAAAATGTACCCTTTTCCCTCTGAAAGACAATGATATTCCTTTTACTGAATATGAAGGTATTCCAATTAGGAAAGAAGTAACTTATCTTGGTATAAATATCTGCAAAGATCAGCCAAACAGAGTACAATCTAATTTCCAACCCCTTGCGTTAAAAATTAAAAAGAAATTTGATGTGTGGCTTATGAGAGATTTTTCGCTCAAAGGTAGTTATCCAAAACCGAAGGACTATCTCGTTTAGTTTATTCTGCTAAGGTTTTAGATGTACCAAAATCTTTTTCTAAAAAAATTGATTCATTCCATTTAATTTCATTTGGAAAAACAAACCTCACTATTTAAATAAGAATAATTTATGTAATTGATATGATCAAGGAGGTTTAAATATGATTAATTTTGACACTTCTAATATTATTTTCAAGTTAAACTGGATTAAACATTATATTAAATATAAAGATAAAATTTGGTATATAATTCCAAATCTCATTTTGAAAGAGTTGGTGGCATTGAGTTTCTTTTGAAATGTGACTTTGAAGTTAACAAACTACCCATTCAGTTATCTAATTTTCATAGACAGGCGCTATTATTTTGGACTCTTATATATAAGCATAATTTTTCTCCTCATAAACAGCTAATATGGAATAACAAATATGTTAAATATAAAAACAAATAAATTTTCTATGATAATTGGGTTAAAAGTGATATTCTAACAGTCACTCAATTGATAAATAATGAAGGATATTTGCTTACGTACTCTGAATTCTTAGAGAAATTTGGTATTCCAACACCTCCACGTGAATTTAGTATTGTAGTTGACGCAATACCAGCAGGATTTGTGAGACTTCTGCAAGGCTTTAATGATTCCTTTAAGTATTCAGTGATTAAAAAAATGTTTAAATGGTATTGATATTAAAGACAGAAAATGTAATAACAAATTTTTAAGATGTTTGATTCATTGCCCTGCAACATTTCGTCATAAATACTTTTGGAATAGCCAATTTGAGAATATTGACTGGAAATTGATTTGGACGTATAACAATAAATACTGTGTTAATAACAAAGTTAGTGAAGTATACTTTAAAATTAAACACATCATTTATCCAACTAACCAATTTCTCAAGACATATATAAAGTTGATCTTTCTGAATTTTGTTCTTTTTGTGGAATGTATGTGGAATCTGTATTGCATCTCTTTTTTGAATGTATATATGTAAACTTTTTTTGGATAGATGTTGAATTTTTATTTACTACACTGACTGGATCAAAAATTAATATAAGTAAAAGAGACGTTATATTTTATTATGATAAAGATATCGAGAAGAGTCACATTTTCATGTTAAATATTTTAATATTACAAGGTAAATTCTATATACACGAATGTAAGTGGTCATTAAGAACGCCTAATTACAAGGTGGATTTGAAAATTTATTTTGAAACATTACAAGGACTTTTAAGCCAGAAAGCAACCAGAACGATGAATACATTTAAAGAACTTAATTCCTCCTTTCTATTATAATTGTAAGTATACCCCTCTTGTTGTTGTTATTGTTGTTTTGTTGTTGTCTTGTTGTTATTGTTAAAAAACGAATAATAAAAATGGTTACTATTTAAAAAAAAAGGATTGTTGATCTTGTGGAGACTGACCAAAATATGGAAGAAAACAAGAAATTGATTGAAAGAAAGAACGGTATTGTTGAAATAAACAAATTATAAGCCATTTGTATGGTGTGGCTTCTGTTCATTGTGAATTGTTAGTCTAATTTAATATTTCTTATTATTATAACATTAGAATCACTTACTAGACTTTGTCTTAATTAAAATAACATTAATAATTAATACACACCTGTTACCGCAATAATTAACCTCTCCTCCATTTCGCTCGGGAACTAATGTAGCCGGAACAAAAGTTGCAGGACTGCGTTCCTCGGATTCCTCTCAAGCGGAGGACCTCAACTTTTAATTGGTTGCCGCTCAACCGCGTCATAGCTCATTACCCTAAAGTTGAGCTGATGTCAACTGCCTTCGCCCTTCTCGCCGCGCCGCCCTTCACCGCCGGTGTGCTATCAGTTTTTCCTACTTGTCGGAATTTCATACCGGCAGAAAAAAATAGATGGTAATACCGGTGTTCTATCAGTTTTTCCTACTTGTCGGAATTTCGGCTCACATTGAACATGAATGACTTCCGGCCGCTTTGACGCTCTCGCCGCGTTCGGTGTGAACACACCGTAAGGTGAACATTAGCTGTAAGGTAACTCTGGAACACTACTGTACATCTAATGGCAATGCGCATGCTTAATATTGTGCGTGTGCCCCGAGGAACAAATTCTTAGTAAGTAAAAATAATAATACCTCTATTACAATTGAAACAAATCTGAAAAGAAAAGGTATTTAATATAAAAGTGCGCCCTCTGCAGGACAGGACCAGGACCTGAAAGTAATTGAAATGATGTACTAAATGAGAAAGGGGACTCAATTTATGTATTATTTATATTTTTGACCCCTCCAAAAAATAAATCTGTATGTGTGTGTGTACATACAGTACACACACGTCCTGAACATTTACAAAACTGTAAGTACATTTCTCAGAACAATTAGTACAAACAGCACAACACAGTGGATAACCTGCAAGATCCTGTAACTTGATCAAAATCTTAGTCTGTCTTTTAAAGGAAGTAAACACTTACAGGTGCATCTCAATAAATTTTAATATCATCGAAAAGTTTATTTATTTCCATATTTATTGTTTTTCTTTAATGGTTCTAAAATAATTTTAGTCTGGAGCCCAGCAAAAGTCCATACACCAAACCATACTTATACAATGTTCAATAACACATGGAGATACAGTACTCACACACAGGCCACAGCACACACCACATCTACCCAACTGATGAAATTTATAACTGTTCAGTTAAACCTTACAGATGCATCTCAATTAGACTATCAACGAAAAGTTGATTTATTTAAGTCATTCAATTAAAAAAGTTAAACTCATAATATAGAAATTCATTACACACTGCCTGATATATTTTAAGTGTTTATTTCTTTTGATTTAGATTATGGCTTAAGCTAATAAAAACCCAAAATTCAGTATCTCAGAAAATGTGAATATTAATTCAGACAAAAAAAAAAAAAAAGATTTTTAACACAGAAATGTTAAAAAGTATGAACATGTATTGCACTCAATACTTGGTCAAGGCTCACTTTGCATGAATTACTGCAGCAATCCGGTGTGGCATGGAGGTCACCTTTCAGCTCCTATATAGGCATTTAGCAAATGAACTTACCAGAGCGACTTACTTATAAGCAGTTGAGGGTTAAGGGCCTTGCTCATGGGACAACTTGGCAGTTGTGGGATTTGAACCTGGGACCTTCCTAAACATAGTCAAATGCCTTAACCACTGCTATCCCAGTCCCTCTGTGTTGTTGGGTCTGGTGTCTCGCATCTTCTTTATCATCACAGTACTCCATAGATTCTTTATGGAGTTTAGGTTGGATGAGTTTGCTGGTCTATCGAGCAGAGGGATACCATGGTACTTAAACCAGGTATTAGTACTTTTGGCAATGTGAGCAGGTGCCAATTCCTGCTGGAAAATAAAATCAGCATTTGCATAAAGCTGGTCAGTAGAGGGAAGCATGAATTGCTCTAAAACTTCCTGGTAGATGGCTGCGCTGACCTTAGACCTAATAAAACACAGTGGATCAACACCAGCAGATGACATGGATCCCCAAACCACTACTGCCTGCAAACTTTACACTGGACTTCAAGCAACTTGGATTCTGTGCTGCTCCTCTCTTTCTCTAGACACAGGGACTTTGATTTCCAAATGAAATGGATGATTTACTTTCATCTGAAAAGAGGAAAAAGGGGCCACTGAGCAACTGTCCAGTCCTTTTTGATCGTAGCCCAGATAACACTCTTCTGACGTTGTCTCTGGTTCAAGAGTGGCTTGACACAAGGAATGCGACAGTTGTAGCCCATGTCCTGGATGAAGCACTGACTCTAGCTGCTGTCCACTCCTGTTGCATCTCCCCCGAATTCTTGAATGAGCTTCATTTCATTTTTTGTTATCCCTGTTGCTTGCGCACCTATTTCTACCACAATTTTTCAACTTCACATTAATGTGCTTGGATACAGCACTCTGTAAACAGCCAGATTCTTATCAATGGGGCACACCTAACCAGACTAAGAGACCCTTTAAAGGCTCAGGAAATCTTTACGTTTTGAGTCAATTAGCTGATTAGAGTGTGACACCATGAGTTCCAAAATTGAACTTTTTCATAATATTCAAATTTTTTGAGATACTGAATTTTAGGTTTTCATTAGCTGTAAGCCATAATCATAAAAATTAAAATAAATAAACACTTGAATTATATCAGTCTGTGTTTAGTGAACCTTTATAATACAAGTTTCAATAATAAATAAATAAATCAAATAAATAAATCAACTTTTTGTTGATAGTCTAATTGAGATGCACCTGTAAGGTTTAACTGAACAGTTTTAAAATTCCTTCAGTTGGGTAGATGTGGTGTGGCATATGTGGCATGTATGTGAGCATTGTATCTCCAAGTGTTATTGAACATTGTGTAAGCATGGTTTGGTGTATGGACTTTTGCTGGGCTCCAGACTAAAATTATTTCAGAATCATTAAAAAAACAAAAATCACAAAGGCCCTTAAGAGATGTGGGAAGAGAGCAAAATACAAAAGGAACATAGGAGGAGAAAAAGTAGAAGAAAACTGGTCCTTTTTGATGACATGGGTGAGAGGATACTGTATCTGGGTCGTTTTGTAAGACAGGACGACGCAAGGGCAGGTTAAAGCCACTTTTTTAAGAGACACTTTCTCAGCAGAAAACTCAATCATGGGTACCAAAAAGGTCACAGGTAAAAGTCAGGAGATCGGCAAACAGGGTAACAGGAAAAGTTAGGAAAAACCGTGATCAAAAGTTTAAGGCAAGGTTCATACGCGAGGTAAGCAGGAAGGTTTAAGTGTTCTCGGGATAGTCTGGAGTTAACGCAGAAGTGCGTAGACTTCACAGTGATCTGCAGGTGTTGAACATAATTTATACTCTTGCAGAGATTGGCGAGTAAGCGTGCATGCTGGGAATTGCAGTTCTTTCTGCTTGAGTCTCTTGCCTTTGATTCTTAATTCTTTTTTTTTTAAGTCTCTTAATTGTTTTTTTTTACTTTTCATTAAATTCATGTAGAATTTAATGAAAAGTAAAAAAAAAAAATTAAGAGACTTTATTGCAAATAAGTTGAAAAATCCTGCCTTCTACGTTTTGATTAGTTACAAGAACTCGTCAGTGGTTGATTAGAATCTTACAGAATGAAGGCAGAATGTTGTATTTTAGTGCAATTTAGCACAGGATTTCTTAGTTTTCTTAGTTTTTACTCTGTTCTGAATATTTTTCATTCAGATTGATTTTATGCATGATTAGTTTGCTAATGTAACTGAGGTGAGGTTTGTTATTTATATCCTGTCTCCAGCCTTCATAACACCACCTGGGTTGTGATTACTAGGTATAAGCATTCAGTCTAATCTATGATGGTTCGATTCTCAAGGTATATAAACTGTGAGACCATCCTAGAGCGGGACTTTATACATTGTGTTTCTGGCACAGTTTAGTATAGGTACAACAAATACTTATTGATTACTGTAAATATGGGTATAGCTGTAAACATGTTTATATATTAGTTTTAGTTATTCCTACATAAGAATGTTGTTAATGATGAGGATTATTTTGCTACTTTTCCAGCAATTGAGGAATGATCTTTGTTTTCCTTTCATGTCCATGGCTCCTGATTTCCTGTGATCCTGATCTAGAAAAACACTAAAGAAAATGAATCAGTGATATTAAAAACATTTCAAAGGTCAATCCTAGTGTCCAGACCGATTACTCAATTTCATAACAGAGAATTTATTTAATCAAAGAATGGCCATTGTTCTTAAGGGGAAAAATTAAAAAATTATTGTGTGGAAATTTAACTACACAATTTTTTTGTGTTTTCCAGGAATGTAATCCACAGAGATTAGACTCTTCAGGACTCAGTTGTGAATTTGTGGACACTTTACTGATATTCATAGATGGAGACCCCTGATCTGGACACTGATAAAAAACGGTAACCTACCATACCTAGACATTTCAGTCATTTAATATTTATATGCAAATTATTAAGTAAGTACATATAAAAGTAGTAATTTAAAAATGTAAATAGTAAAGTGGTACACTCTTATTGAAACAGTCACTATAAAATTAATTCTCTTTTATACACCCGTCTAAAAAAATCACCACCTGGATTCAACTAAGCAAATAGTTATGAGCCGTCCATTGGATAATTACTGCAGTGATTAATACGATTCAGCTGGCAACAAGGTATTTAACCCTAACTGATGCAGTAAGTAGCTTGAGGTCAGAAAAAAAATTGAATGATGTTAATGGGAGATCACAAACGTTTGGTGAAATGTTTACTAGTGCAGGTAAGAGCATTTCTCAAGGGATTAGGACTAAACAGTTGTGTAGCCTCCAGAAAACCTTAAAAAAACACTTAAAAAAAGCTTCAGTTTGCTAGAAAGTATAGAGTGAACTGTGGAGCGTTGGAAAAGGGTCATGTGGTCTGATGAGTACAGATTTACATTGTTCCAGAGTGATGGGTGTATGAGGATAAGAAAAGAGGCAGATGAATTGATAAACCCATCATGCATAGTTAGAGATGCACCGATACCGGTATCTGGTATCGGCCTCGATACCACATTTTCTAAAGTACTCGTACTCGTTAAAAGTCCCCCAATACCAGGGACCAATTACTCGGTCTGAGAAATGTCTATGTTTGAGCGGCGTGTAAGGGGTTAATCACAAGCGCCGAGTGCCCGCCCCCAGGCCCCGACTGCAGCTCAGAGCGGGGAGAAGGCGAGGCGAAACGAGACATGTCAGTATTAGTGTGTGTAACTTTTCTTTTTTGGCCACCCATAACACTCCTGGCTTCACCAATCCGGCATATTATTAAAAGTCACCGACAGCTAAAGTGAATAACACTGATTATCTCAAAGACATCTGTAAATGGGTGAGCTTTATTAGGCAGCAAGTGAACAATTACTGTAGTTATTAAGATTGTTGTGTTTTAAGCAGGAAAATCTGCAATTCTAAGATTAAAGTCCATTTGATTAAATCTAAATTATGATAGGAAAACTGTGTCAAATGGGACAGTTATGGGTGTTATGGTGTGTTCCCTGTGCAGTGGTTATTATCCAGGAAAATGCTTGTTCAAGGCCCAGTGCATGGGGAGCAAAGGCTGGCCAATCTTGTCCAACTGCACAAATCACTGTATGAATTAAACATCGCAAAATATGTTATTACTTGCTATGATAGAAAAGTGAACAAAAAAGCTTGCTTAAGCTCTATTAAAAACAACACAAAAACAAAACAAAAACACTAAAACACCAATGCCCACCTGGCTCAGCTGTATACATCTTGTCAATGTTCTTGTATTTTGGTTCAAAACTTTTTAACCAACAGTTTGTGATGCCTCACTATCACACTTGTACATGTTTTTAAATGTCTCATAATTAGTCCCACTTTGCAATTTAAAATGATCTCCAGTCTTCTATGAGAGTTTTTCACTAGGGTTTGGTGTGTATCTGTGGGGATTTGTGCTCATTTATCTACAAGAGCATTAGTGAGGTCAGGCACTGATATTGGGTGAGGAGGCCTGAGTGCAGTCAGTGTTCTAGTTCATCTTAAAGGTGTCCAATGGGCTTGAAGTCAGGACTCGTATTACAATTTCAGTATACAGTAGTGCGTTTATTGAGAACACATAAAAGGAATAATTTAACAAAACATTTTAACCTTAATGGAAAGCTAACAGTTTCACTTATATTAGAATGTATTAATATTATGAACAACTATGTCCTTATTAAATTAAGAAGTTACCTAAATAGTATATATAAATTAGGGCTGTAGCTATCGAATATTTTAGTAATTGAGTATTCTACCAAAAATGTAATCGATTAATCGAGTAATCAGATAAATTGTACTTTTGCTTAATTAAACAGCAATATAATATATATTAAATATAAAGAGCACTTAGTCCCGGTTTGACTTGAACTTGCATACACTTATGAGAGGCATTCAAGTCAAACTGGGACTAAGTGTTTCCTTTTATTTTTTTAAAATGCATACAGCATTTTATCAAAAAATAAACATTGGCATTATTCACAATACAAGGAAGAGCTTAAAGTTGACTGAGATGAATTAAGTGCATTACAGTGCCATACGTTCTCATTTTAAATCCTTTTCTCAGATGCAAAAACGAAGGCACACATTAAAATACATAATTATACAAAAACACCAAGTTAAGTTGCAACTTAATTTTCAGAACTAAAAGTTTCAAAATCTACAGCTCAGGCGTAACATAAGCCTTTACTGACTTCTTACTGGATGCTTTGTGATGACATTGTGATGGCAAAAATCCATGGACAGGAACAAGAGTCTATACATTGTGTTTTAAGTCAATATATTCATAAATGTCTCTCTCTTGGACGTGTGTGCACACTAGTCTTTAGACCAACAGTTTAAAGACTGTCAGTCAAGGAGCGTGTGATTGAAATGAAGAAAGGTAAGGATTTTAACATGCTCCGAACTGAGGCTTGCCCTTACATTTACATTGATAAAAGTAATTTTTTTTTATTGCTCCCTTCCATTTTGCAGCCCGCAACAGAACGCTCCCTCAAATCAATACACAGCTAACTGTTTGCTTCTCCTTCCGCTTTGTGGGTGACGTAAGCGCTTCTTCCTCGTCAGTGTTTACTGGTGGCTTGCATCCGGAAGCGCGCTGTGTCACGCCAAACAAATAATTGCGCAAAAACGTAACACAGGCATTTAAAATTTATTAAAAGAAGCTTTGAGGCAGAAGATTTTGCCTCGATCATTTTTTATAATTGAATTGCTCGAGTTACTCGAGGAATCGTTTCAGCCCTAATATAAATAACTAAAGGACTGTGTGTAATGTTGTGCAGTGAACTCCAGGGAGAGAGATCAGAATCAGCAGCACCCAGCTGTATCTCCATGAAGAGTGAACAGTCTATGGATCGTCCTCTGATGTTTAAAGCTGGAGACTCCTCACCTCTACACAGGTAACGTCTCCTCACTGTTAATGTCACTGCTGAAGTCACAGTTCATTCAGCAAATTCATTTCGATAAACATGATGGAAAACTACATACTAAAACATCATATCTGTTATCTTTAATGAAGATTATTGACTGTCCATATATGTTTGTCTTACTTATATTGTTTTTGCTTGATAAAATGTGCTTGTGGTAACTTTAAAATAAATTTCAATTGGTTGGACATGTTGTTTTGTGATGTTGGTAAATTATTATGTTTCTAAGTATGGCTTAATTGTTCAAAAACGTTTTTGCTCGCTGTATGTTCTGTCATCACAGGTGAGATCAGCACTAGTGTTAATTTTGTCAGCTATTTTAAATTTTAGTCTCAGTCTTAGTCCCTGGCTTAATGTCCCTCATAGTTTTTATCCTATTTTTGTTTAGTCAAGTATTAGTCAACTGAAAGTCTGGACATGTTAGTCAAGTTTTAGTCGGAGGAACTTTTTAAGTATTTTAGTCTAGTTTTAGTCAATAAAAACGTAACATTTTAGCAATAAGATTATTATTATTTAACACTAAAGTCAATCTAGTCTAGTCAAAACCATTTATGATTTTTCACAAAATAATTATCTTAACATTTTAAAATGTATGTTTTCATCTGATGTTTTCAGCTAATTATGTTTATTTCTAAGCATCACAACAACTGCCGCATGTCCATATTTATTTAACTACAAAACAATAGGAGCAGTATGGACAGTGTTTTGAAACTTTAAAATGATATTTTTTTATACATTATTTGTAAATTATTAATATTATTATTATTATTTTTATGAATTTAAACACTTTAATGTTGTAGCTCCTATAGGTCGCAATCATTTGCTAACTTATTGGATTAATGATTTTGGCATCGGTTTAACTATAAAATAAAATGCATCACAACATAATTATGTTATCATGTGGTAACATAATTACCACAAAGAGGCTGTGAAACTGGGTGACTATTATGGTATGCCTTGATGCGTCTCTTCAGGTTTGTGGTATTTTTCCCAGCAATTGTGTCCCAAAGTAACACGTGGCAAAGTAACACGTTAGAGTACTCAGATTACTTTTTTGATGTAACGAGTAATCTACCGCGTTAGGTCCGTGATTTAAGTACTCAGTTATTTAGTTATATCTTCAAAATTTTAATCCGTTATTTAATCCGAAAATTTATGCAATCCGTGAGCCAGACAGCATTTCCAATCCATTAGTGTTTGTGTGAAAGTCGTCTTAGAAGCGCTTCCCCCATTAACCTGCCCCCTCTGTTATACCCCTATAAATATGGACATGCAGCAGTTGTTGTGATGCTTAAAAATTAGTGGTGCTCCGATTGATTGGTCGCCAATCATAATCGGACGATAATTACTTTGGGAAGTTTGATCGTCAGTCTCTATAATAGCTGATATAGAAAAGCCGATCAGATGACGCAAAACTCGCGGGACTATTTTCTTTTTTTTTTGTGCTCTGCTTAAATGGCTTCACAGGTCTGGCAATTCTACGTGTTGTGTGAAAGACAACACATTAACAATCTGCAACCCGTGTAACAAGACAATTCCATGAGGCGGGAAGCACCCAAAGCATTTTAACACCACGAACCTCATCAGACATTTGAAGCTTAGTCACATAAAGGAACAGGAGCAGGTTTCAAAGTTAACTAGCGCTAAGAGAGCGGGAGAGTTGCTTCAACTTGCGCGCCGACAATCACTCAGCTGTCGGTAACACGCGGTTTCGCTCGGTGGCCGTAAGTACGGTTCATCATGATTAACCGCGGGTTTTGGCGCTTACATCCATCTTTCCGCGCGAAAAATTGTTTAACATGTTTCATTTTTAATTAAATTTTTTAATGTTAATTTTTTTTGGTGGTCCTCACGCATGCTTGTGGACCTTGCAGAACCTCCGGCGACTCACCTCGTACTTGTCTGTTATTTTATTTAATTTTATACAATCTACAGGAAAGTTGTGTTTGTCAAGCTCTAAGCTGTTCCCAATTACTAACCAAGCACAGGCTGCTATGTTTTCAGTTGACGTGTTGCACATGTTGCTTGTCTACGAATACACTTGTCAATTCATGATATTCCTCTTCTTGTAATTTCGATACTTAATTTACATTGTTGTTAGATATAGTTTAATAAATAATGCTATTTAAAGTTAAGGTTGATAAGGCTTCAAGTAGATCCTGCAATCGGTGATCGGTATCGGCCGATACAGCTTCTAGTGATCGGAGATCGGTGATCGGCCACAAAAATCCTGATCGGAGCACCCTATTAAAAATAAATATAATTAGCTGAAAACATCATGTGAAAAGATACATTTTAAAATGTTCAGATTATTATTTTGTGAAAAACCATAAATGGTTTTGGCTAGACTAGTTTGACTTTAGTGTTAAATAATAATAGCTGACAAAATTAACATTAGTTACTTGGTCTTCTTTCTAAGAGCTGAGTAGGAAACCTATTTAACATGTCAGGACTAAGAGAAAGCATTTTAGTGCTAACAGGGGTAAGGGGAAGCATCTCAGTGGCACACTGCAAATTTTCTGTGCCTGCTAATATTTCTAATCTTTATTAATTACCTTGTGTTAAGATGTATTTACTAGCATCTTCTTTTATTTTGAGAATGAAGAAAGTGTTACTTGATAAGTTGGACTTGAGAAGTTTATGAGTCTCAGCTGAACTTTGGAATGCATTTTTGCACTGAACGAAGGATGTGGAATTTACCCCTGGTTACTTGCATTAAACTCTAAGTGTGCAGAGAAGGAAAATCTATAACAGAAAAGTCATAAAGACTTACTGTAATCTACTTATATGCACCTCAATTTTGATTTCATACTGACTCAAACACCCAAAAAACTGAAAACTGAAAATTATCAACTGCAATTGTTTGTTCACAGTGTTC
>JAAGKR010010062.1:0-24167 GCA_011419295.1 Clarias macrocephalus
AAAGAAAAACGAGTGGCCATCATTACTTTAAGAAATGAAGGTCAGTCAGTCTGAAAAATTGGGAAAACTTTGAAAGTGACCCCAAGTGCAGTCACAAAAACCATCAAGCGCTACAAAGAAACTGGCTCACATGCGGACCGGCCCAGGAAAGGAAGACCAAGAGTCGCCTCTGCTGCGGAGGATAAGTTCATCCGAGTCACCAGCCTCAGAAATCGCAGGTTAACAGCAGCTCAGATCAGAGAGCAGGTCAATGCCACACAGAGTTCTAGCAGCAGACACATCTCTAGAACAACTGTTAAGAGGAGACTGTGTGAATCAGGCCTTCATGGTAGAATATCTGCTAGGAAACCACTGCTAAGGACAGGCAACAAGCAGAAGAGACTTGTTTGGGCTAAAGAACACAATAAAGAACACAATAAAGAAAACTCTTTGAATGAGAAGGTGTGTCCAAACTTTTGGTCTGTACTGTATATATATATATATAGTACAGAGCCCTGTCATATATAACAATCCAGATATCAATGCTAATCTAAGAGTTAAAGATGAGAAGATGAGATCCAAGAAACTGGAAGGGTCAGACACAGATAATTGTTAGCGAACATCACATGGACAGTAAACAAGAGGTACTCATGGGCGATTCTCCAGCAACAAACGAACCTCTCGTCATTCTTTTAAAGCCAAGGATTAACTCTGAAAGTCGACAGAAAGCCTGAAGTTAAGTTATGATCTGGCTCCCAGCCCTGTCAACTATTTGTCCCCTGGGATTAATTAATTTATCTTTTTTAAACATTTAAAAAAGAAATGTTCAATAACTTGAATTTTAACTCTTGTTTAGTCTTCACATTCTGTACACTCCCTCTAAGATTCAAAGACAACATCTTTATTGTGATTGTACTCCAGGATGATAGCTGGCATCTTTGCCTCATGGTCATTACTCAGGCATCTTGTATGTTGTGCTCAACACATTCTTTTACACTTTGGTAAGTAAGAAACTAAAGTGGTTGTGGGGGGTCAAGGCAAAGAAGGGAGCTTCTTCTAACTGTACTTGTTCAGGCTGAGATCATAAGAGCTCTGCAGTCTTCTACAAAATTGGAAAGTTTCCATAAATATGGAAAAAATTGATTGATGGATGTATCCTTTTACTTTTGTTCTGTCCAGGATTGATGGCTGGTCTGATGAACAGTTACAACACTCAAGGCATGGCAACTGTGGGCCCTGTGGTCATCCTGGTGTGTGTGTGTTTTTTTAGGTCTCTATTTAAATGTAAGCAAAAGTGTGATATCAATCATTCAAATCTCTACTATTAAGGTATACATTTTTTTTTTTAATAGTGGAATCAATACTAGCTTGAGTACACACTGCCAATGAAGCAAAAAAGATGACCTACCAAATAGTAAGAAACTCTAAAATTCATGTAAATTTTTATTAATAATTATATGTTTATTTAAAAAGTTGTTATAATATAATTTGTAATGAGAATTGTTGTTCCCAGACTTTTGTTCCCAATTCATGTTAACAATAAAGGCTGTCTTCTTCTTCTTCTTCTTCTTCTTCTTTTTCTGCTGCTGCTTCTTCTTCTTCTGTTTGGACAGAGATACATTGTATTACAGAAAGAGAACAACTGACCACAATCATGCACATTTACAACTAAACTCTATACTTCAGTCAAATTCTGACATATACTCTGTCCTCTATAAATTGTCTTGGTCAACAAAACAAGGATAAGGATATAGTAATTTAACCAAGCTGAGTTATTGGGTTACTAATTATTTTTACTAATTATTTTTTATTACTAATGAGTTTGTAGCTTTTGGGGCCATGGCCTGGGTCATGTCCAGACCTAAACCCAACAGAAGGTGCAGAAGGCAGGAGTAGTTAAGAAACTGCGTTCAGGAAGCAATGAAGCCGCCATGGACTGAGCGAGTGACGCTCGTACTGTAGATGTCTTTGTGGTTCTGTGCCCAGCTGAATCCAGCAGTTTTTGAAGAATAAAGGACTTCACACTAAATATTAAGTGTTGTAGAGCAATTTCATTTCATAAATAACAAATTATTTTCCTCTTCTTCTTTTTAATCTTCATTGTCATTTTTAAAAAATATTGAAAATATTAAAAAATGTTAGTAAAACATTACATTTCCCATTTGTCTCAATACCCCTGTACAACTATAACAAAAGTATAATAGTTTGTGTCTTACTTTATTAAAAGATTCACTATTTATTTTGTAAATAAATAAATAAATAAATAGATACACCACTTTCACAGAATACGAAACAGAAAGTGGTAGCAATAAATTACTTGACTGATCTTGTATCCATACAACTGGCTTAATAGACCAGGTGTTCTTATTAAGGGATGGAGAGTAAGCTAGATAATCTCTTCAGGCAAAAAAAAAAAAAAAAAAAAAAATCACCAAGCAGCATATTATTATGTCAATACATTGCACTCAAGCACACTAGGGGCTGCTTTGCAAAACAGAATTGACATTATTTTGGTTTGTGGCTTAGTTCAGATATAATAAAAGCTAACAAATGCAACTGCTGTTTACTTGTCTCATGATGCTTATTAAAGACGTTCTCTGTTGAATTAGTTTTAAGGAATTAAGATTCATTCCGATCTACTTGCAAAAAAACTGTGTCAAACAGGCAAAGGTTCAAGAATAAATATTGTATACTGAATGCCACATTGGATATATATATATAATTTTATTTTTTTTAAACATATTTAGTAAATTTAGTAAATATAAAAGGTTAATTTATTTTTTAATAATTTTCTATAATGCATTCAAACTCAAACTCAAAAATTTTTAGAATGTCCACATTAAATGAAAGGTAAACTCAGAGGATTGGAACTAAACACCTATATAGCCATAAGACAACAACTTATTAGTGAGGCTAATCTGAAAAAAAAAATGGCTTCAATTTAATAGGTAGCATAAATGATGTATTTTGAGCAATTGAAAAAGGTCATGTGGTCTGATGAGTCCAGATCCTATTACAGAGTGATGAGTGTGTCAGGTTAAGAATGGAAGAGCATGAAGAGATTTACCCATCATGCATAGTGCCCACTGTACAAGCCCCTGGTGGCAGTGTTATAATCTAGGGTTGATTCAGTCGGTCAGGTCTAAGCTCGGCAATGTTATGTGGCAATAAAATTAAGTCACCTGAAAGAAAAAAATCTACAGTAGCTGTTATTGTGTATGGACTAGAGACGTTACTTGCATTGTGAGCTACAAATCTAACTTAGCATCTAACACCAGGCTAAATCCCAAATCCTTTGTTAATTCCTGATAAAGGACACTACTTGATATGTGAAACGTAATAGATTCTTAAACATAGATTCTACAACAGACAAAACACACTAGCTTTTTATTTTATGCTATTTGGGATTTAACCCTAGAGCAGTTCGTTAGCTATTAATTAGAAAGCTTGGTGCATAGCATGGTGTCAGCATGGTTTGCAGTAAATGCACTGAATGAGCTAATCATGAGGTAATCATTATGATAAATAAAAATCTGCAAACGAATACCCTTTGCTGCATTCATGCATCCTGTAGCTCTATGAATGTGTAAATGCTTATTTTAGTGATGACTTATTCCATGTATAACTCATGTTTAACGATTCAGTAATTACGGCTAAACAATTCAGGTTTTGTCCAGATCTGTCTCCTATATGACATTTCATCCATGATGTGACTTATACTGTGATGGGAAAAGAGTTATAGAAATAGTTAAAAGGTTAAAGCTAAAAAATAAACTGCTTTAACGTAATCAGTGATATTATTTCAGGTTGAAGCCCATCTCTTGGCTGAAACATATCTGCTTGTCTTTCTATATGGCAAAACTCTCTGCCTAACTTATTAATACAAAGAAATTAAAATTTGTAAAGTTGAGTATTTTATGCCTTGTATTTCTTTCCCTCAT
The DNA here is from genome assembly GCA_011419295.1 of Clarias macrocephalus. Lineage (NCBI taxonomy): Eukaryota > Metazoa > Chordata > Actinopteri > Siluriformes > Clariidae > Clarias > Clarias macrocephalus. The sequence goes on from JAAGKR010010062.1 coordinate 3,921, forward strand.
CAGCCAAATAGTTCAGTAATCACAGATGAGAAATCAGAAAAGTAGATTGAACAATGATACAACTCCAGCACATTAAAATTGTGCTGTGCGATGGCGGGCTAACACCTAACAACAACAACAAAAAAAACTCAAATACACCTAACAATGGGGCGAGCCAACTGAACTTATCGTCAATTGCGCCACTCAACGTCCATGCGGCCTTTAAAGAGGTCTCCTTGGCTCCTTCTGGTGAGTAAGATCTCAGATAACGCAAACTTGTGTTTGTCTCCTCTGCCCCTGGACTCGAGTGCCAAGGAGAAAGCCGCTTATTGTCCGCTAATGTGCCCACTCTGATGTCTCTGCATACAATGTGGCACCTACTCGGCACCACTGGTCTCACCTGTACTGCACAAGCCAGTGATGACACCACGCCTGCTAAGAAATGGCCCATGGAACCGCAACATTTATTAAGACGGCTATAAAGCCTGTGCTATCATTGGACGTACTGTAGCATATTTCTTAAGACCTGCATACTTTGTTGCTTAAACTAAGCTTTTCATTAAAGAACTGTTGTTGAGATGTGACACATGCTTCACATGTATTCTGTCCGTGTGTCAGACCAATAACACTGGTGGAGAATGCAGGCATACGGAACCAAACTGGGCCCACAACGCGCTCCCAAGAAATACTAGGGACATCTAATTAAAACGAGCCTCCAACAACAGGCGCTTTTGAAGCAGCTCTTACAAGGTTTGTAGACGACAACAGTTGAGCTTTTGTGCCTCTGCTTCAATCTGAAAGTCTTTCGCCATTCAAAGTGGAAGGACAAGTAATGATGGACTGCGTGCTTAGAGCCCTGCTGCAAGCCGTAGCAATGAGACAACCAGCAAAAGTGAAAAATGATGAGCATGCTAGAATGTGCACTAAACACTATTTCACTGGGACAAGAAAAGAGACGAATAAGCGTCTTGTTTGCACCAAGAATCTACTCCCCACTATGCAAAGAACCGGCTCCGATGCCTCCATGTTCAGAATTTCCACCTGCCAGCTAACAGCACCTGCTAAGCCCGCCCCATTTCCGGTAATTCCATTGCCAATCATTGATGTACCCTTCAAAAGAATTGGCATGGATCTGGTCAGACCTCTACTTAAATCTCCGAAAGGTCATAAGTATCCACCTCGAGGAACATCGCATCAGTTCTGGTACAGCTCTTCAGCAGAGTCAGCCTCATCAAGGAAATACTCACCGCCATTCATGTCAAAACTTATGTGTGATGTGTGTAGGCTGTTGCACATCAAGCAGATCTGCATGTCAGTGTACCACTCGCAGAAACAGTACGGTTTGGTCAAGAGATTCAAACAAATGCTAAAAAAGATGCTTCGGAGGGTGGTAGATGAAACCATGTGAAAATGGAACCAGATGCTGGGAACTGCTGAAAGCAAGTCTCACTGCCAACCCCAGGGAAGTGCAATCTTGGGACTGTGAGGCACAAAAACTGGGGTATCAGATCGGGCACAGCGTGCTAAAGCCACAATTGCAGAAAGACTTTGACCGCCCCTTCATCATCCAGACCAACACATCGGATAGTGGGCACAGGACAGTGCTTTCTCAGGAGTTTGAGGGCACAAAACATCCAGTCCTGTACTGTATGTGCGTAGAAAACTTACAGAAGCAGAGAAAAAGTATGCGACCATTGAAAGGGAGACCCTTGCCATTAAGTGGGCAGTGGAGGATCTTCAATATTATCTAAAAGGGCAGCACTTCACTGTAGTATGCTAGCATGCTCCTCTACAATAATAGAGAAGGGCAAAAGACAAGATGGATTTTTCATTCTCTGTGGTTCCTAACCTAAGACATGAACCAGTAAAATATCTTGTCTAGACAGTGAACTAATATTAGCCAGTTACCTCCAAAGACAGAAGTCGTTTCTTTCCAATAAGTCCGTTCCTTGTGGCTAGCTAGTGGTCATAGGTTTGCTCAGAGCTGTTAGCTTGGTGATGTGTTCATTGAATGAAAACACAAATATTGCACAAAACAGATGGTAGCAAGCTAACTGGTTAACATTAGCTTGCTATCTTGAAGATAAGGGCTGTGTTCCATTCAACATTATGATATATAAAGTCCCTGCTTCCTGTGAAGGTAATGTCAGTTAAGGTATGTTCCCTGGACAAGATTCCTCTTTACAGAACACCCTGGAATGGCACCAATGGAGACATAATTTCCTCCATGCTGTTACCACGGTGACAAAAGCATGTAGCCTGTTGCTGCTACTGTGGAAAAATACAAAATGTATACTATTGAAATGTACATAACTTGCGATTAAATTATAAAAAAGATGGACACTGTCACTATCCATATGAAAAGCCTGTATAATACTGTAGGAATGATTTATTGATTAAATATATCTGAAGATTGCTTATGAATTACAATAATTATGTTTTTTTATGTGTTTTTGTGCTACAGCAAGGCACAGTGACTGATTATTAATTTTGTTTGTCCACTTTTGGCAAGATGATTAACTAATTGTTCACTTGTTCCTTACACTGTACACAGTTCCCTTTGAACTGAGCAGTTTCGCCCAGTATTGTCCAGAATATTATTAATTGTCTGAAAAGCCTGTGCACTTTCCTGGGAGCTACTAGTCAATCAGAATGCAGAAACAGTTTATTCTTATAACATTTACATTACTACTGAAGACATAACCTTAAGCCTCCTGTTTTTTTTTTTTAAACTAAACTACCCAACTAAATATACTTATGCTGTCATTGTTATTTAATCATCATGTTTAATGTTTACCCTAATTGTTCTTTAAACATGTATTACTTGGCATTGGAGAAGGCACACAATGATGCCACGGTAGCAGGTGAGTAGACCAGTGTAAGCATCATACAGCCCCAGTTGGCCTCAGTGGTGCTAAATGTACACAAGCTGATCTGTTCATGGCAGAGCGAGAGCCACATGTCATCCTAATGGTTGGTACAGTATAGCTGTCACATAGTCATAATGCTTCCTGAACTGAACAGTTCAGGAAGACATTGTTTATGTCTCAAATGGACTCCCTCAATTTTAGTTTGTAAATGTTGATCTTGTTTTGTTTGAACTTTGATGTCTCCATATTTACTGCAATGCTGTCCAAGAGAGGTCTTTGAGCAACAACTGTGTTAGAACTTAGAGGAAGAACAGACAGGCTCTGGGTAGCATATTGATTGTAAAGCACCCTGTTTCCAACCCCTGCCTTTCATGGAGGGAAGTCATGAGAAGTTGTGATGGTATAAGGACCATAAGGACTATTTCAAAGCTGTACTAACCTATTCTGTACTTCTTTGGTGGCTTGCCAACAGAGCAACTCAAACACTCAGAGCAGGTTTGTTATTTATTGCCTTTAGTAAGAACCAAGATTTGTTTCCTAAGTCATTAAACAATAATCTGTCAGATGCCATGTAATCCTAGCATTAGTTGCACTCCTTGGGCACTGGCACAGGTAGCTCTGTTTAAGGTATAGAGCCTCAATGATGCATGGTCTCAGCTTCTATAATTTTTCTAGAATATATCTCCAAATTAACAACAGTTATTTCTGAGCACTTTTTACAACTGCACTGTGACCTTTATGTATATGTATCAATCCCCATTGATAACTTCTTCCACCTCTGAAACTTTCTTTCACCAAGTTGATGCTTCACCTATATACATATTGATAACACAACCAGGTGTTAACAATGCATTGGACAGTTTGCAACAGTTTATTTATTTATTTATTTATTTATTTATTTATTTATTTATTTTTTGCTAGATGCAGGCCAATCTGATATGGTGACTTTTATTGGCCAAGCACTGTAGTTGTGTGAGGCCATGATAAACACCAGGGATGGTGTGAAACACCTACGTAGATACCTTGTAGATTATCTTCAATTGACTGTTCAACAGGGGTGATTCTAGGATGTTGTAAGTGGGGGGCACAGGGAGGACCAAGAACCAGTCAGGGCGGCCAGTGGCTAATCAGATGAAACATTAAATAATATTTCCAAAATCTTAAACAATGCCCTGTGTCCTAATAAGGTAGTTTTAAGTGAAATGTGGCATGGCCACAAGAGTCTGAAAATCATTTGGTGTTTTGGGGAAAAGATTTTTGTGCATTTATTTATAAAAACAACTGATAAAGTAACATTTATATATTAAAGTAACATTTAATATCTAATAATTGTATATTTACTATTTATGTGACGGTGAGCAATGCTGCATAATCATATTCAACGGTCTACCGGTCAGTCTTCAGAAATATGACTTTCTCCTCTATTTTCAAAATCTTGGAACTGTGATTTCCCCTTTGCAGATCAAGATCGGCGCCCTAAACCAATAAGTGATAGACCACATTCTGAGCCAATGAGTAAGTGACGACGCTAACGAAGCCAATACACGAATTAAACAACAGCCACTCCTTGCCAGATTATTGTGTGCTCTCATGCCCAATTTTCCAGCGTTCTTTTCTGCCTTAGCATTCGGATCTCGACCCACTCTCTGTTTCACAGACCTTGCTCACGTTTCACGATTTGGATTATTGCTTTCTCTGACTTCTGGATATTGACCCTCACTTTCATTTTCACAACCATGACTCTGGATCACAGACTTTATTTGATTCCACGGCTTTGACCACGCACACTCATGATCACGATTATTCCCCGATAACCAGACTTGCATTTAGCGCACTACGTCTCCATCTCTCTTCAAGGCTTGCGCTGTGCTTCCGCATCTCCACATGGCACAAGGCATTGTTTTTCATTCACAAAACAATCAGATCACTAAAATTTGGATCCAGCAGATATCGCACAGCTGGTGAAGGATGCAGGATATTCAGCACATCATGACCATGCTTCACACAGAGACGCAAATGGTGACATCCCTCACTAATAAAATCCAGCAGCTGCACCTTACTCCATTTCCTATTCCTCAGGTGCCACCGCCACCACCTGCACCCACTTGCATTCCTGTCTCAATGCTCTCTCATACTGGAGTTGAAAGCTTCATTCTTTCCCATGGAACGGTCTAAGATATCATAAACCATAACCCTACTTACTGGAAAAGCAAGGGAGTGGGCGACATTGTTATGGGATGCCCAGATCCCCTGCTGCACCACCTATGGGGCATTCACCTCTGAAATGAGGAGGGTATTTGACTGCTCGTTTTCGGGATGCCAGGCAGCAAGCCAATTACTCAAGTTAAGCTTGATTTCCTGGGAATGTAAGTGTGTACATGATTACACCATTGACTTCAGGACCCTAAGGCACTTTTTCTCCATGGACTCGCTGATCCAAAAGCTCATGGATCTTGCAACGTTGTGATGAGAGCTCCTGCTTCTACTGTGGTCAAGCATTCCACCTAGTACAAACCTGTCCATTAAAAGCCCAGGGCCTCCGGTAATTCTGGGAGTACAGGGGTGCCCCCCACGCTCAGCTCATTCCCAGACCACCATGATCACTCGGATCACACTTAAATTCTCAGGAAATCACTCTGAAAGCATCAAGAGCCTCCCTCCTATGGGTAAAGCAACATACCTGGACAAGGAGAAGTGTTCTTGAATTGGAGCCCTGCCTGCTTGTCTTCCTGTCTTCGTTTTACCTCCCCCAGAAAAGAATTATCCACTTCTTAAGAAGAGATCCCCAGGAAGCCTTTTGCAGGCTTGTCTGTCCCACACCCAGCCTTTCTTCAGGTTTTCACCCCCAGAGTAATGGGCAGACAGAATGTATCAACCAATTCGAGAAATCATTGAGATGTATGGCCTCACATAATGCAGCTTCTTCCGTTATCATCCTTAATACACTCCTCATTTCCGCCGGAATTTTCCCTTTCCAATGCTGCCTTGGTTACCAACCATCAACCACTACTGTTCTCCACCCAGGGGGAGGAAACTGCTGTCCTGTCAGCCAAAGCCATCATCCACCTCTGCAAGAACACATGGCAACAGGCTCTTCCTCAGTTGCAATTCACAGTGAGCGCATTCCAGCGTGAGGCCAACTGCCATCATTCGCTGCCCCCAAGTACAGGATCATCCAAAGAGTTATGCTGTCCACATGTGATCTGCCTCTCAAAACCATGGCCAGAAAACTTTTGACCAAATTTGTTGGCCCTTTCACCTGCTTACGCATTATTAACCCGTGTTCTGTCAGACTGGCCCTCCCTTTGTCCATGCGCCGGTCAACCCTACACATCATGTCTCCCGGATGAGCAGATTGGCTCTCTGGATCTGATCCCCTGCCCTCCCCCACCACTTTGGCTCATAGATGATGGCAAAGCCTTCACCGTCTGAACCTTCTTACTGTAAGTCTTGTCGCCACGGCCGCATCCTACAGTACCTCGTGGACTGGGAAGGCTATGGGCCCAAGGAGAGAAGTTGGGTTTCGGGCAGATTCAACTTGTATGGTTCCCTCATCACGGACTTCCCTAACCTTCACCCAGAGGCACCTGCTCACGTTTCACAACTTGGATTACTGCTTTCTCAGACTTCTGGATATCGACCCTCGCTCTTGTTTTCACAACCACGATTCTGGGTCACGAATGCGCAACAATTTCAAGGCTTTGAATCATGCACGCTCATGCACACGATCACTCCTCGCGGACCAAACTTTTATTAAGCGCACACTGGGACTGCACTTCCGCATCCTCTCCTCAAGGCTCGCGCTGTGCCTCCACATCTCCACATAGCAAGAGGTTTCATTCACAAAACATTCAGCGTGTTGTACATCACAGCAACATCATGCCTGCTCGGATCGTGACAACAACTTCTTCACTGAGCCATTATTTATTTAACAGAAATGAAGCCAAAACTTGAAGTAATCATTTCCTGTATGACTCTAAGTCTCTCACACTGTAGTGGAGGAATTTTGGTCTATTCTTCTCTCCAACATTCAGCTTCAGTTCACTGATGTTTTTAGGAATTTGCATATCTCTTAAGGTCCTGCCACAGCATTTCAGTAGGGTTAAGGTCTGGACTCCCCCATTCCAAAACCTTGTTTTTTAAATATTTTTTTAGCCATTACTGTTGAGCTTTGAATCCTTGTCCAATTACATGACCCAATTTAAACCAATCCTTAGCTGATGGACAGATGGCCTCACATTTTCATCTAGAATATTTTGTTACATAGAGCAGTTCATGATTGACTTACTGACTGCAAGGTACTCAGGTCATGTGGCTGCAAACCAAGCCCAAATGATCACCTGTCCACCACCGTGATTGTGAGGGGTTTCTACTGAAACGCTGTTTGTTTTCCCCCAAACATGGCACTGGACATTAAGTCCAAATAACTTCACTATAGTCTCATCTGTTTATAGAACATTGTCCCAGAAGTCATATGGTTTGTTCAGATGCAAGTTTTTTTTAGACAGAAGAGGCTTTCTCCTGGCAACCCTTCCAAGCAAACCATACTTGTTCAGTCTTCTTCTAATTGTGTTGCCATGGACTTTAAAAATGCTCAGTAAAGCCTGTAGGGACTTGAGATGTAACTCTTCTGGTTTGACCTTAAGAGTAGCACATTGACTAGTAGTTCAAATTGAGTAGTTTTCTTGACTGCTTTCCGTCAGTGAATAATCTTTCTCATATAGAATGGATGAATGGTTGCTTGAAATTGGTTTTATAACCCTTTCTAGATTGATGTGCAGCAATAATTGTTTCCTTAAGACCATTGCTTACGTCTTTCCCTCTTGACATTGTGTTAAGACATACCTGAATACTCCAGAAAAGCAAACCTCTGCTTTTATAGAGGTCTGCACACCTGTTGATGATCAATTAATCAACTGCTAATGATTAGCAGCCCCTAGCTGCAACTTACTCTTTTAAACAGTGTGGAAATAGTAAGGTGGTACTTAGCATTGCCTACATGTTATTTTATTTTTTAAATAATGGCATGGTGAATAGGGTTATATGATGGCTTTCCTCTGAGGTTGTATTTGTCAAATACTAAGACCCACTGGGATCATTTGATGATGATTATTTTGATACAAAAACACATACAAATAAATGAGGGTGTACAAACTTTTGAACAAGACTATATCTGTGGGGCGGCACGGTGGTGTAGTTGTTAGGACTGTCACCTTGCACCGCCAGTGTCCGGGTTTCGATCCCCGGCCAGGCTCGATTCCCGTCTCTGTGTGTATGGAGTTTGCATGTTCTCCCCGTGCTTGGTGGGTTTCCTCCGGGTACTCCGGTTTCCTCCCACAGTCCAAAGACATGTAAGTCAGGTTAATTGGCGTTTCCAAATTGCCTGTAGTGTGTGAATGAGTGAGTGTATGTGTGTGTGTTTGTGCCCTGTGATGGATTGGCACCCTGTCCAGGGTGTACCATGCCATGTGCCCTAAGTCTCCTGGGATAGGCTCCAGGCCCCCCGTGACCCTGAATACAGGAATAAGCAGTATGGATGATGAGTGAGTGAGTCAGTGTATATCTGTGGGTCTTTGCCAGAAATACCAAAACTGAATATGTTGAGCTTATGGAAACAGCATGAATTCCACCTATTTCAGACACCTATTTAATTTTTCTCCCACACCTCTCAACTTGCAGTAACTAGTTTATAAGCTCTTCAGGAGATGCTAGTCTTGATGCTTTGATGTGGAGAAATGGTTCACACATACTGTACACCTTTATTAGTAAATGAACCAGATTCAATCAAAGAGGTAAACACCAGGCATCAAATGTAATGTGCTGCAATGTATAGCCAAATGCCCTGTTCCTCAGTAGTTGTTTTAAGTATTTCAATGATTTAAAATATAATAATTGTAATTGCTATAATATTGCTATTGTGTGCTACATGTACTGTAATATTGAAAGTTCTAACTAGAGTACCATACAATGTGAATACATTGCTTAAAGCACACATCTGGAGCAATACTTCATTTGGCAAACTGTCTGACCTATTCCTGATCCATTATATTAGTTTGAGTGCTTACATGGTTGAACTGTTTCTTTAAATCCCGTTTTAAAATGCTAAGTAAAAATCACAAGTCAAAAGTCACAAGTAGGGCATTTATTTTTTGGTTTGCTTGGTTTATCCAGTTAAAAATGAACTGATGTACAGTAACACATACACACTTGCACAGCAGTGACTGGTGAGACAGTAGCACTAAACTGAAAATGCCAAAAAGACAGTAGGGCCAAGTTTTAATACAACAGGTGTGCACATGATTTTTGACTCACCCTCGTATTTTAGCCAAATAGCTACAAATTAGTTTTCTGATAATAAATACAATGTCATTATATGATGCTGACAAAAAAGGAACAATTGCATCCCATTTTGTACATCTAGTACATAGAATAATAAGGACTACAACAGAGAGTAGATCTACAAAGACCACAGTTATGAAAAAAGCCTTCTAATTAGTGCTTGAGTCCTGGATACATGAATCTAGGTTGAAAAGCTTTTTTAGTCATGCATTTTAAATAGCTTTTTTTTTCTTTTACGTAAGGGTGCAGTTCTAGGGGTTCATGCTCACAGATGTTTATGGTAAACAAGAACGATTTATTGTCTGCAACTTCCTTCATATTATGACAAGCTCTCGATTTTCGGAAATCTGTCACTGCTTGCAGATGTATCCCTTATGTACGCTTTGTACAGTATACCTTAAAATCCACTATAGGATAAGAACATATCTAATAGTATATATTTTTTCTCTGTTTAATTGTATGTACACACCTACTCTCTGACATGATGCTGCTGTCAGATAGTTGCATGCTGCTCCAGTGGCTCATTTTGCCTTCTGGACATGCCTGATTCACATGAATGCTCTATCTCTACTTGGAGTTTTCTTTACGAGAATATCCTGTAATAAACTATGCACTACCTGAAACAGATTATGTTTAAAACCTGCATTTTTTTTTAAAGGATAATCTCACTGAGAGACAGTAGATTTTTTTTCCCTATGAGTGTGTTGATACTCAACATTCCTTCAAAATGTCAGTGCTCTTTTTTACTTCTTCAATAATTAATTAAGTAAAAACAAATCAGTCTTACCTAAAAAAGGAATTGTGTTCCTTTTTTGGTTTGGTTCTTCTTAAAGTTCCTCTGAGTCTTTGCTTATATATACATTTATATTTACATTTGCGGCATCTGGTAGATGCCCTTATGCTGAGGACTTACATAAGAGCTTTCAGCCTCCTAACAGGATACGGTATGCAAAAACGTTTACTCTACTGTAATGAATGTGACAAAGAAAGGCTTTTTTCCCCCATACAAATTGTATTGTAGCATAGTGGGAAAAACAGTAGTGTTGCTACCCTACAGCTTCAGGATCCCTACTTTGATCTAATCCAATTAAACTGCTCCAAGGCCAATTCTTTTATTTTTGCCTTTGAGGTGAAATAAAAAAAAATGAACAATATACAACAAACCAGAATTCCAGGTTTAATTTCCAGACCATAACATCTATATGTTTTATAATAATAATAAAAAAAGAGAACCATGTTGTAGATGTCTAGATGTAAATATCAGGAAATATAAGCTGAAATTTCAACTTGTATTCATCTTTTGATCTAAAACTCAAATGTCTTCTGTTTGCCTACAAACAGAAATGAATTGGTTTTGCCATTGCAATGCATTAGGAATGGACTGTACGTTGAAATAAACTAGAATTAATATTACTATTAATAATAAGCAAACATCTCATCTTAAATGACAGCTCATCAAATGAAATTGAAGTCCTTCAGGCCTCCAGCAGTGCTCGACTGGTCCTATCATCTCTCAGGGATTGAGGAAGACATGCGTCTAGACTGTTTTCTGTTCTGGCACCTAGGTCAAACTCCACATCTTTAAACAACCCAAGACTTGTGTTTCTTAAGTATTTCCTTTGGGTACTGCAGGTTCCTTCCACAGCCCAAAGGCATGCAGATTAGGCTGAGGTCCTACCACAGCCGTAAAAATGGCAATAAATACAATGGTCAACATTGGCCTCCAGTGGTCACCATTAGCCTCCACAGTCTCTTGTTGGACTACAAAGCTTCCTACATGGATAAAACCATTCTGCAAAGAATAGTTGGCCAAAATGACTCCACAGCAATGGGAAAGACCAATCGTTACTGAATAACCAAACGTTATTACAAATGCCTGATTGCAGTTGTTGCCGCCAAGCAGGGGTGGGCAGGGACCAAAAAATGGCCTGGACTTCCTAGCCCACAGTAGCCCACCACATCCCATATAATAATACATTGGCTTATTAATCTCGCGATTAATTTTTAAAACAACTTACTACTATAAAAATATAATGTAATACAGAAATAAATGCTATTTAAACATATTATTTGAAGTATCACTGAACATATATTGGGCCATATTTGTAGAACAAAGAAACAGAGGAAAGGACATTAAGACAAATAACTATAAAACCTATAAAGACAATATTTTAGCTGGTCCTGGGGTATCATCTTGATGCATTGTAAGATATATGTACCACTCATCAGTGTAAGCTGCAAGTGCAGCAGGGTCAATGATGATGAACCAGTGGCTGCTGATGATGACCAACACCTTTCCCCTTCTCTACCCGAGCCGAGTGAAAAGGATTGCAGTACACTTCACATAATAATAAAGTCCACTTAAAAGAAAAAAATTATTACAGAGAAAAAATGTAAATAATCACATGTATACAATTATACATGTTATCTGTGAAAATTAGAACATACTGTATATGTACAAATGAACTCGGTAGTGTCATTCTGCATAGAAGGAGAGTCAGTCGCGGGGCAGACGTAGCTCAGTGGTTAAGGCATTGGACTATGGTTTGGAAGGTCCCAGGTTCAAACTCACGACCACCAAGATCCCCTTGTTGGGCCCTTGAGCAAGGCCCGGATGTCTTGATTTCACCTACACCTTGTGTTCTCATTTCAAATTCTGTGTGCTGGTATAGAGACCAAATGGCAAAAATCATATCTTTATTACAAAATGTATTGGCCTGACTGTATTTTAAAGAGTGTTCTATGATTGTTATGTACTGAAAGATCCAGGACAGGCTTTTCTAATGAGAGGTTGAACAAGTGTGTGTTTAAAGCAGGACAGAACAGTGCCACTGGCTAAGCAGCTGTTTATAATAGATAAAATATTAGGACTGACAGTGAGCATGTGTATAGATGTGTAGGGATTACATCCAAAGGACAAGTAGTAGGCCTCATATGCATGACTAAATATGTGAAGTAGGACAGTGTGTCTGGTTTAAGAGGCCAGACCATATTACTAAATCAAATATATCATGGGCCAGTGACAAAATACTCACCTTGTATTGTTCTTCATAGCAAGAACTTCTGAAATGTTTTTTCCAGGTGCTTCTGGGATCCATGTAATAGGAGAATTCATTATAGTATCTGAAAATCTACAAGGGAGCCAAATAAGGGCCCAAATAAGCATCAAATCTATTTATGTAAAAATGCATTATGAGTTGGACAGGAGATAAAATAATTAAATAAAGGGTCCCAATAATCAGAAATCAGAAAAAAATTGTTATTTCTATTTCTATTTCTATTACAAACAGGGAAACCAAATGGTAACATGAGGTCATCTTTAGGCATAGGGATGATAACCAACTGAGAAAGCTTGAAGGAGTTCATCAGTGATAGAAGTTTAACAAAACTAACAAATATAACAAATATGAATGGAAAAATCCCTAAGGATCAACATTTTATCAAAGCTGGACATAATAGCAGATAAAAAGTTGATAAAAGGGAACAATTTGAACCATTTTTCAGTATGCATGACAACATTAAAGATGTTACTTTGGCATTAAAACTGCAACATTAAAACTGTTAGCATTAAAACCATCTACAGTAGGTTGTTTGTGTGCCCCACTATTAGGCAACACAGCCAAGTAACACAGCATCACCACAAAACCACCAAAATTCAATTGCAGTGGAAACTCGTAGGCAAGTGGGACCTTGAGGACTTGAGGTTTAACTTGGTGCTATAGGGCTACAGGGAGAGACTCAGAGTTTATAATGGTGCCTCCGCACACCACCACAATAAAGCTATCAATATTTGATGTGTACACTTTCAGCGACATTTTAACAAATATTACATTACCAATTAGAAAATTCTAAAGATTTTTAACAAAGTTTCTACATTTGCACAGATTTAAACGTAATTAAGCAATTGACTGGCAATTTTTTCATTGGGAAAAGTGACCTGTTTCTTAAAAAGAGATAGCATTTCTGTTGAGCTAAATTCTGCAAAAATGATTGGACAGAGTGTCATAGTACAGATGGACTGGAGTTTTCTTGAATGGCTGGGTCAGGCACCTTTTTATTTACTAAGAATAAAAAGGAAGAGAAACAAGCAGCAGTTGAAGGTTGTGGTAGTAAAGGCCTGGAAAAGCATCTCAGTGAAGGAAACTATGCATTTGGTGATGTCCATGGGTTCCAGGCTTCATTCAAGTTTCATAATCAAAGTATTCAAAATACTTCTAATATTTTACATTTTGTTAGATTATTATCTAATTACATCTTCGCCAGTGAAAATTGAGACATTATCTAATAAATATTTATACTCATATAATAAAGGCTGTAAATCCCGAAATGTTAAAATTGTTTGACTTCATAAATGCTTATCGATTTGACTGTGATTTCAGGAAATCATTAACGTTTTTCATTATAATTTCAAGTTTCAAGTTTTATTTATTGATCAAAATAATTCAGAATTTGATGTAGCTACCAAACAGCTTTGGAGGAGTTGCAGACAGCGCTATAATTTATTTACATAGTCCAACTAACCACTGGGAAGAAAGAGAAAGTTTATAATAACTATATGATGGTTGTGTTTATTCACTATGTGATTTGAGCATCAGGTTGTCTACAGGGGTTACCCAGCAACTCTGTTGGTTATTAGAAGGATAAATATTGCATTAAAAAATGATAGAACGGATAAAACACAGCAATACACTATGAGCAATTCAGAAATTACCTCTTTTATACGTAAAACATGTGTCATCTCACGTCACATATCTTGGTGTATGGTGTATGGTCTTGTTTCATTAATCTTACTCAACAATATCTGTGCAATCTTTTTTCTCAAATTGTATTATGTAGATATTTACTGGTGTACAAAAACACAGTCTTAAAAAATAAAGATCCTTAACAACATTCAAAATCATGCCAGTTAAATTAAAGTGGAATATGGGTTTCTATAGTTCTTCAGGAACTCTTAACATTATGAAGCTTTTGACAGTTGCAGGTCTTGGTACACAGGGGGGCCAGTCTCGATGCTGTCTGCTGGTTTCCCAATAACACAAAGCAAAACCCGGATGTTTGAGTGATTACCTGTGTTTGTGTTTTGTATGTCTATACATTGATTCTGTCTGGACACTGTAGGCTAAGCAGTGAGTCAAATACCAACAGCGTGTTAAAAAATGTCAAACACCCCAAGACAGCAATCAAAGAGCACACCTATGCGGGCTAAACACAAATTCTTTCCTGTGCCCCAGCACACACACATACACTGCTAAGGGACAAAATTGATCTGGAACTTAGCTTGAAGCTTTTAGGAAAGAACATATGACATCATTCAAAGTCAGTTTTGTCAGAGTGCTTGTGCTTGTGAGAGGGATCTCAGTAGGTAGGGCGGAGACTGTAACCAGACTTTAAAAGGTATGAGGATACATGTGCAGAAGCTGAATGCAGTAAATGTAGTCACCAAGCCGAGTAAGGGGTCATACACACTTATAAAAAATAAACAAAAAAAAAAATCTGATCAGGGCTATTATCTTTTCATAGGAAGTGAACGATAAGAACAGAACTCCATTGACAGTGACCCCTGCTGACCTCCTGTACTGTCTCATTATGTCACTACCTTCAAGCAGCAGTGTTGATGGCAAATTTTATTGCAACCTTTTAGTTTATAATATGACCATTACTACAATACTGGCTGAATTAAACACAGATTGTATTGTACATGTGAAACATGGATGAGGGGTTTCCTTTCTTCTTCTTGCTAAAACTGCAATGTTTATCACCTTACCTATTGCTTATAACTGACATAATAGTTCAATCATTATTCACACTCAGTATTCTTTCTCTCCCTCTCAAACACACACACACACATACTGTACACCCAGAGTATTAACTACATCAAATGTCACAGATGTCAACAGTGGATTATCACGACATGTGTGAGAGAGAGACAAAATCATGCTGCACTGAGGAAGATTATCTGAGTAAATAGGATTATCGTTTAGTCTGACACTTTAGTTCTTATTATGTCAGGTCAGAGAGCATTTTTTCGAACAGGAGGTAAAAGCATGTACAGTACTTGAGCTTAATCTGCTAGCTGTACAATGAAATAATGTAATGACTAGTGATGGGGGAAAGAATCAATTCGGTTACGAATTGGGTGGCAATTTATGTACCTGCACACTGACAAAACCAGCAGAGGTGGTAAAATGCTGCAGATACTCTATTATCCAGCACAGCATCCAATCACAATTCATATCAAATCATGATATTTATGAAATTGTGATACTTATGTGCAGGAAGTCTGGTACTCTGGTGATTCCCAGAATTCTCTAGTTTCATTCCTAGAAGAAGTTTAAGCTTTAAATTACTGAAATATCTAACAAAAAGGAGCTTAATAATCTTTTTTTCAGATTGGAATAAAATTTTGATTAAATGTTGCAAGATTTAGAAGTAGCAATTGACATAATTTCTATATCTTAACAATATCATAAAAATTGTTGTGATCGAAAATTGGGTAAATTACCAAGGAAATGCAATTTGGTTCTGAGTAAAAATTACACGATGAAGCTATAATGCAGTAGTTGTCATTGACTTAATTACATATGTTAATGTATATGTTTATTAATTAGTGTTTTAATTGGCACAGATGGGTGCTTCATATATCTTCCATTATATGTTTTATGTATGTTCTATTTTTATAGGTATGTTTTTATGATCTATCAGTTTGGGCAACTCTCAAGTTTTCCATGTGAATTTAAATATACTTATTAACTATCAACATGACACTTTTTTTCATTTGGGATTATATTGGAATTATGTCTGTATCAATTGTTTTAATAATTCATATATTGCTATGTTGAAAAAAATGTTAAAACTTAAAACTATGTATACAACGCTGGATGATTTTATTAGCAAAACAAGGTCAGTTACTTGAGCCACCAATTTATTATTTTGCACCGCTGAAGGAATCCTGTCTATATGTTTTGTTTCTATAACTGTTGTCAGCTTTCATAAAGTGGCATGACATGAAGATTTTTTTTTTTTTTTGAGGGAGACAACTGAGGTAAGACCACAATGTTTTAATTTTATTGCTCTATGTGGCTGTGTATGTGTGTTTATGTGTGTGTGTTCGATGTACATCACTGATTTAAGAATTGAAGAACTGCCAAAGAAATGTAAACAGATGAGCTTTTAGAGGTATGAATTTACACAAATCCTGACTGTACTTGGCCCAAAATATTCCAAAATATTACTAAAGTAAAAGTAGAAATCCTCCATTTATATGTCAACTTGCTTCAAATACTACACAGCTCTGTTGTTATGCGCTACAATGCATGTGAAAAAGTACAGCAAAAGTATAGATATTTGTTATAGTATGTAGTGGAGTAAAAAAAAGTACAGTATGTGTACATATAACATAACATGTATGTAAAACGTAGCATGAAACTACTCAAGTAAAGTACAGAGTGAAATATATGTATTTAGTACGTAGTTACCTTCCACCTCTGATTACACAGATGCCTGTTACCCAAGACTTAAATTGATAACACATAACTTAAGAAACTGTTACCTGAACTTGAAATAAACAAATACATCACATACTTTCTATTTTCTGTGTGTAAACAGCTGCAGAAACCCTGGATGAACTGGAAGGTCTGCCTTCCACTCAGAGCATGAAATACAGCCTTTAGGTTTGTCGACCTGGAGGGGTACAGCATCACTAGGGACAATCTGTGGAGAGGAATCTTCAAGGCCAGCTATGATCACAAACAGCAGATTAAGGAGCACTTACTATGCTGACCGCCGACACAGGGTATTGGTATGGTAGTCACACTAACACAGACTTCAATCTACCCAGCATGGGGCCTCTAAACCAGCTCTGCCTCATTTCCTGATAATCCCAATGTCCTTTTTAAAAAGCGCATCATGATGCCAATGCTAAAGGAGGAGCTACTACCAGGTGAGCAGCCACTCTTATTCTCCACTTCTGTGTTTGCTCTGAGCAGGGTGAAGGCACATAAAGCAGCTGGCCCAGATGACATCCCTGGCCAGGTGTTCAGGGCCTGTATGTAGAGATCTTTAACCTGTAACCTTTAACCTGTTGGTTCAGGCAACTGTCCCCATCTGCTTTTATTCAGCTACCATTGTGCTGGTCCTCAACCACCTTAAAGTCTGCCTCGCTTCCATCCCAAACCAGTTTACTTATTGCCCCAACAGGTCAACAGAGGATGCCAGCTCCATGGCACGCCATTCTACCCTGACTCAACTAGAAAACCCCAGCACTTATTCCAGGATGCTGTTCCATCAAAGCTAGTCTTGAAACTGAAACAGCTTAGCATTAGCACTCCCCTCTGTAACTGAACCATGTCATGACAAAAGTCTGTAAAAATGGACAATCTCACCTTTACCAGTCTCAACCTCTGGAGCAGTCTCAAGCATTGGAGTTCCTCAAGGATGTGTATTCCTTTCAACAACAGAAGATGAAGGAGGTCATTGTGAACTTCAGACAGGCTAAAAATTAACTTACACTCTAATCCATAGCCGGAGAGGTGTACCCAGCTTCCTTGGAGTCCAAATCTCTAAGGCTCATACCTGGTCCCTGAACTACACAACAGTGCGTTTTTTTTTTTTTCTGAGGAGACTGAAACAGGCCACCTTTGCCCCAAGGTCCTTGTAAATGTTCAGTGTTAAACCTATAAGAGTACTTCACCAAATGCATCTCATTGTGGGAAGGAAACTGCACTGAAACAGATCGTAAAGCCCTTCAGCGGGAACTGAAAACCAAAACTGTCAAAAAAAAAAATACATCATTGGCACCATGGAGGACATTTACAAAACAAAACAAAAAGACACTATCTACAAAGGTCAAAAGGCATTTTCAAAGACAGCTCTCACATACCCAGAACCTACCTTGATCAGCCATTACCATTAAAGCAACATAGGTTTAAATTTACACAGTGAATGTGGCTCCACAGGACCTCTGGGGCATGTGGTATCTGGCACCAGGACTCTGGCAGACTGATCTTTTGGGTGCTTGAGTTGTGGATCGTGCTTGTTTGCCAGGAAAAACATCTGTCTAAAAAGAAGACTGAAGCATGACTGATGTTCACAAACTGAATTTGAACAAACCATGAGGCTTCTTGAACAATACCCCATAGACAGATGACACCAAAGTAGAGTTGTTTGGCCTTAATTTCAGCAGAAACACCTCATACCCATTGTCAAGCACAGCGATAGAGAGATGATTTGGGCTTGTTTTGCAGCTATAGGATCTGGGCAGCCCTGTGAGTTGTAGTCAATGAGTTGACAATGAACTCCTCTGTATGCCAGTGTAGCGTGAGGCCATCTGTCTGAAAGTTTCGTTGAAACTTAGTCATGCATCGGGGTAATTGTACAAGCACACCAGTAAATCTATATTAGAATGGCTGAAAAATATAAGAATCAAGGTATTGAAATGGCATAGTCAAAGTTCAGACCACAAGTCTGCCACAGCTACAGCTAGCCACTCCATGTGGACATCACATCACATTTTTTTAATTGCAAATCTGAATCCGTGCAGTTCTGACTAATATATGAGTTTGAAAATATTACAAAGACAGGCTTATATGATTGTCTAATCATTTGAATTATTTATTTATTATTACTATAATATTATTATTAATATATTACGTGACATTTGTCTGTGGTACAAGTGCAATACCCTGTTTCACCACACATTTATCACATTAGATTTAAGGGGGCGCTGTTACAAGCCGTAAATGAGTGAAATAAGGAGATGGGACTCTGCCACAACACAACTTCTGTTACTGAGACAATCTGTTAAACGAAGTGTGTGATTTTTTTTTTTTCCGAATAACATGTACAGGCTGAAACCCTGGCTTCCTTTGGCCTCTGGGAGAAAACGCCACTACTTTTTTGCTTTAATTAGGGCGCGCATTAAGAAATACAATTACTTATTTTAACCCATGTTCTCTTACTTATGTGATTTGTCAGGGCCCTCTCCAACAACCTCACATTCCCTATTAGCGTCACGTTTATATTTATTGTATTTATTATTTTATAACATATTTAAAACATATATATATATATATATATATATATATATATATATATATATATATATATATATATATATATATATATATTTTTTTTTTTTTTTCAATGACACCAGTGTCAGCATTACTGGTAAGTAACATTCATGCCACATCTATTAAAAAGAAAAAAAAGAAAAAAAACCTATGCTGGGTATTTACCTTACTTCTCTCACCTGACCTGGTCCTGTTTTTTTTTCTTTCAAAGAATTTTCATATTTATTCAACTATATTTCTGTCTCCCATACATCAGCCACCTGAAAATAACTAGTTCTTCCTTTCCACTTCTTCCCACAGGTGTGCAAACCACTAACAGTATGTAAACTATCATGCCATCAAGAATGCTGGACATTAAACAATCAAGTAATTGTTCATGGTATTTAGGGAGATTGCCTGTAGAGGGCCTATTTAAAAAAATTATGATGTATTATTATTATTATTATTATTATTATTATTATTATTATTAAAGTGTGCTTGAGCACCACTAAGTTGGTCTAAACTTGCCTATGTAACGATCCAATGTGAAGAGATACTATGGTCCACTGACAAATTTTAAGAACTTGTGAAATACTTAAAGGATGCTATGGTTTTTATTCTGTGACTACATTTCAGAGTTTTAAGCATGGTTGAAATTATTTTCCTGGCTATGATTTTCAATTATCTCCATATGAGTTCCTTTGGTTTTGAAATCTTACTGGTTCTGGATCAAATTGTGAATGTGGGAAAGGGGCTAATTTTTTCCTAGCAGTTCTGGGCCAGCACAGCGGGTAAGGTTGCTTTCATAAATCATATCATGGACTTTGGTTACAGGCTGAGCTTTGTTTACTGTGAGTTTGAATATGTCAGTGTCATATGTTCACCATGTGTTGGGATGAATTTTCTTCCCCACTCAGAAGCATGAACGTGGAGTGGACTTGTGTCCTATTCTATGTTAACCTCCTATATTTCTGGGATAGGTTCCAGGTTCACTGCAACCCTGAGTTGAATCT
>JAAGKR010010063.1:8345-24163 GCA_011419295.1 Clarias macrocephalus
CAGAATCCAAGTAGCTTGAGTCCAGTGTAAAGTTTGCAGTCAGAGGTGGTTTGGGTGAGTGATGTCATCTGCTGCTATTAGTCCACTGTGTTTTATCAGGTCAAAGGTCAGGGCAGCCATCTACCAGGATGTTTTAGAGCACTTCTCTGCTGACCAGCTTCATGAAGATGCTTATTTTCATTTTCCAACAGGTCTTGGCACCTGCCCACACTGCCAAAAGTACTAATACCAGGTTTAAGGACTATGGTATCCCTATGCTTGATTGGCCAGCAAACTTACCCGACCTAAACTCTGTAGAGAATCTATAGACCCGAAAATGCACAAGTGCTGGAGGCTGCAATCAGAGCAACCTGGGCTTCCATAACACCTCAGCAGTGCATGGCACGCTGCATTGCTGCAGGAGATTCATGCAAAGGAGTTTCCCTTTTTGAAGTGAATTACCAAAATGAATTAACTTTTTGATGATATACAGTGGAACCTCGGATTGCGAGTAACATGGTTTACGAGTGTTCCGCAAACCGAGCAAAGATTTTTAATAATTTTTTATTCGGAAACCGAGCAAGTATTAGTTTACGAGCGCCGAGTATCATTTATCATGCATGCGACTCTTATTCTGACACCGAGCGTCACTCTTCTCACCAGAGATTTCTTTTTTACCTGTCAAAACTGTGTTTCCGTGTTTGTGTGTGTCCGTTTGTTGTGAAACTTAAGTGAGTCTGTTAGTATGCGCTCACGCCAGTCTCGCTTTTTTTCCATTAAAACGGTGTTTCCGTTGTGTTTATGCGCTTGTTGTGAAACTTAAAAAGTGAGTCCGTTAATATACGCTCATGTCAGTCTCAGAGAGATTTCTTTTTTTTTCCTGTTAAAACAGTGTTTCCGTCTTTAAAAGCGAGGTGGGGAGAGAGAGAAGGAGTGTTACTGTGTAAAACGGTGAGTGAAGGGGCTACACACACCCACGGCGCCAATGGAAACACTTATCTGTCAGGATTTATTTGTACTTTTTTTTTTAAGTAATGTTCAGATTAATTTGTTTTATTTTCATTTTATAGATTGTATTCATTATTTTTATGTATTTATTTTTTGGGGCTGTGGAACAAATAATTTGAGTTTTCATTATTTCTTATGGGAAATGATGATTTGGTTTACGAGTGTTTTGGAATTCAAGCCCACTTCTGGTACGAATTATGTTCGTAATCCAAGGTTCCACTGTACTGATTTATTGAGAAGTACCTATGCAACTATACCTATGAATATATTAAAATAACATTTTGTACTCTAATGCTATGTCAGTATAAATGAAAGCCAGTTTAAACATATTTAAAGAGGTGACTCTCCAAGTCAAAAAAAAAAAAAAGAAAATCCATAATATGCAAAAAAATAAAAATGAATCACACATAACAGACTGTGCTGCTAAATGAAGATAATACACCGCAGGTTAGTATAATAGAGTATCATTTTTCATATAACATTTTTCATATTATGTCTCTTATACCACAAATCCTTTTTTTTTTTTTTTAAATGAATGATGTATCATACTGCTTTTAGTGGTGTATAGTTACATTTAATGTTATGTAACATCTGGAAGATAAATTACTTCCATTGTTAAAATTATTGCACTGAGAATGTCAGTGCTATAAAATGCAGCTTTTTGTGGTAAGAAATCAGAAGTCAGCTTTCTCTTGATGGGAACGTTCTTGAATCATCATTGCTATGGAAATGTAATACACTGACATATATGCAATTCAGTCTATATACAGTACTATGCAAAAGTCTTGAGCCACTCCAGAACTGTGGCCTCCAGGGTCGAGGGTTTGATTCCTGCTTTGTGTCTGTGTGCATGTTCTCCCTGGGCTTAGTGTGTTCCTTCCAGGTTCTCTGGTTTCCTCCGGCAGTCCAAAGACATGCAGGTTAGGATGATTGGGGTTTCCGAAATTGCCATATGGACTCCAAGCTGAGTAAGAGAGTGAGCGAAAAATTATATTAAAGAAATTAAAACAAATGTTTCAGCAACCACATTTCCCTTCTCGTCTGTTCCAACCAATCAGCATCAGCAGTAGACTAATCACCAGGCTGATCATCTGTCATCATCTGCACCTGTTTCCCACTGGTTCATGCCTTCAGTTAGATGTTTTTTTGTTTTTTTTTTAAGCTTGAATGATTCATAAGTCACTTTGTGGCTTAATAAACAAACAAACAAACAAACAAAAAAAACATTCATCTGAAACTGCTAAGGTACCAGAACTGGAATAAAAATGAGAGGAAATACAAGAGTCCATATATTACATGTAAGTACAGGGAAACTCTGACACGCGGGACGTCTTTCATAAATGTTACAGAAACATCTCCATAAATAAATCCCTATAAATCTTGGATTATTTGTAACAAAAGTTTGGACCCGGCACACAAGTATCACGCACATTTCATGCACTCATGCTGCATACAAAGCTGCATTTAACATCAGATTCTCCTTCAGTCGTGGTGGAAGAATAAACTCTTCCACAGCCTTGAGGCATAACAGAAAGAGCACGACCCTTAACCAGTAATTAAAATGTGCAGCAGAGGAAAACAAGCCTAAAGGTGAAACGTGGACTGAGGAGGTCAGGAAAAGATGAGCAAGGATGTGTCTGTTCATGTAGTGCTTTGAAAACCACTCTGAAAAAAACCTTCGAATCGGGTCTTTCTTTAAGAGCGAGCCAGTGGAGAAAGTCCAGTGCAGTATGGGTATTGTCGGTCTTTGTAGTGTCAGTCAGGGGTGCCACAGGACCACGTTGAACTGGAGCCCGGGTTTGACAAACACCTAAAGAAGACTAGCCGTCAATACATGGTGTGAGGAAAGGCATGTCCAGTACAGTATATCAATACGCATTTCCTATGGTTTTATACACAGTTCTGTATTGTTATTGAAATACTGTTTTCAACTCTTTTTGTGTTGTGAAGGAGTGGGTAATAATACAGCACATGAGCAGTGTTGGGGGACGTTATGTTTTAAAGCAACTAATTACATTACAAAATGACTGTCTTCAAAAAGTAATCCGATACATTACAGTGATACTTTCTGATAAAAGTAACTAGTTCGAGTTACTTTTCCACTGCAGAAAATGAAAACTCCTTTGTGCTTCCTCATGCATGTAGTTTTAGTCAAGACCTTTATAATTATTCTGCCATCATCACTCAGTGAAGTTTGGCCCATAATCTGTTAACTACTAACACCCCTATGTCACCTACGCGGTTTCGCGCAGTGGCCGCAAGTACGGTTCCTCATGATTCACCGCGAGTTTCGGCGCTGCGATCAGGTTTCCATCTTTTCGCGCATCGGTTCTCGCATAGTCAAACCGCATAGGTGAGATAGGGGTATAACAGCATAACACAACACTAATAGATTGGGAGTGACTGCTGTCTGGCTTACATAAATTGTCTGAATACCGGATTACGTTTTTGAAAAAGTAACTATATAACTGAGTGCTTGAATGGCGGACCGAACGCGTTAGATTTACTCGTTACATCAAAAAAGTAATCCGAGTCCTCTAACGCGCTACTTTGCATTACACCCAACACTGCACATGAATTACAATCAAAGGTTAAAGGTAACTAAGCACATTTTACATATCTCTACTTTACTTAACTATTTATTTATTTATTTACTTTCACTCCACTACATCCTACAACAAATATCTGTACTTTCTACTCTACTACATTTCTGCATGGTGTTGCCATAAAAAATCAAATGAGCATAAAAATTAACTTTGCCCCCCGCTGACTGTTCTACGAACACTGATTTGTCGTCAGTCTTGTCGTTCAGGTGTTTGAAATTCAGACATCAACAAAACAGCACCTTCTCTAAATAAGTAAAAAGAGAGAGAGAGATTTTAAGATAGATAGATACTTTATTTATCCCGAAGGAAATTTCCAACATCCAGTAGCAAGGATGTTAACATAATATCTGATATTATGTTAATATCCTCGCTACTGGATGTTAACATATATATTATACATATAAATAGCCACAGATTGAGCCTGATAGAGCACCACACACACACACACACACACACACACACACACACACACACACACACACACACACACACACTACCCGCCAAGCCAGCATGGTCCGTCAGCCGGATGTCTCTGAGCAGTGTTCCATGGTGACCTGAACTGAAAGCACACACACACACACACACACACACACACACACACACACACACACACACACACACACACGCACACACACACACAAGAATCTCCCTGTCTGGATTACAGACAGTGTCTTTTCTCTCTCACACATTTCTAACTTTTATGCCTCCGCATCCTGTGACTTGTCCCAGAGGTCAGGATGTGACTTTCACACTCGCAAAAAAAGTTTCGCTTTAATTTTCAGTCCGTGGATGAACCTCCTCCACCCAAATCCCTAGAGGAGAAACCTCTAAATTGATTTTATACCTGCTTCGGTGCCAGGGTCAATTATGCAAATCTATTTCTGTGGAAGTACTGTAATAATAATAATAATAAAAAAAGGTCGTTCTTTTATTAAAGAATGCAGATCTGTGATAGTTGAGTTTTTTCAACTACTTTCTGTAGATAACTGTATGAGTTTTATGACAGCTTTATTGGAAATTCATTTATTGGAAATGTAATACATCACAGAAATGGAGATTCTGCTCTCTCAATTGATCTAATTTCTTAAGGTGTTTACACTATCTGAAATTTCCTTTTAGATAAAAAGCATGAGTTCGATTCCCGGGTGATGCTGTAACCTCTCGCAGCCGGAGGTCTAGAGAGAGCCGATTGGCCGAGCTCTCTCAGAGGGGAGGGACTTGGTGCTCCCACATTAATCACGGCTCTACAGCCAATCAGGGGTGTCTGTGAGCTCATGCGAGAGGAAGGAGCGCATAGCGCCGTCCTCCGAGTGTGTTACTCCGCCCCCAACGGTGCGTGAAGGAGCAGTTCGAAAAGATGCGGTCGGCTGGCGTCACATGGTTCGGAGGAAACATGTGATAGTCTTCGGCCCTCCCGGCTGAGTGGAAGTAGTAGAGCCCCCTAGTGATGGGGAGGAATTGGACACGACTAAATTAGGGAGAAAATTGGGTGGAAAATTAAAAATAAATAAATAAATAAATAAATAAAAAGCATTAGGTATTATGTACAAAACTGGCATACAAGTCTAAACACGCATGATGATTCGGGTAAATGTTCTTTTCTGAATGCATTTGAGCAAGGATCTTTAAAATAATAATAATAATAATAATTTTAATTAATTTTCTATGTGAAATGCTGCTTTTTCACACCTCTGATATGCAGGCCTCCCAAGAACTCCATTAATGTTTGACCAAACATGTGGAAATGGCTTGAGGTGAGACAAATGCGTCTCCTTCGATCAGGCGTTCCACTTGCCCCGAATGTTCACGGCCAAACGACCTTCTTTAAAACGTTCGCACCATACATATGTTTTATGCCCCAAGGAGTCTTCTCATTGCACTGTGAAATATTATTAGAAGTGCTGGTTTGATTATAATTATAATTGTGGATACTAATGCAAAGCTATCAGGGAAAAAAAAAAAAAAAAAAAAACAGAACTTTGCCACGGTCAATATGTCAATAGTGTGTAGGAAGCCAGTAGTAATCCCGCATCTCCTCTAACGGCTTCCACAACCTCCTGAGGAGCTGGGAGCATTTCATGCTGCTCTACTTCACTGACCTTTTGGGTTCACGTCTAGGGCCTATTTATGGAAAGTACATCTTTTAATATCCGTTGTTAAATTTGCGACTTTAGACCATAACATTCAACCCACCATGGAAACATACCACATCCATTCCATAAAACCCACTCATGACCAAATCGCATATTTGTTGCTCTCATACAGTGACTTGGTTACTGAATTTTTCAGGCTTTCCTCTTTTTTTTTCCACACACTCTGCTTGATTGTATTTCTGCCACAAGAGCTGTAGTTTCTTTTAGAGTGCATTTATCAGGTGGTGGTACAGTAGTTACAGTAAGTGAGATGAGCTACAGTATGACCTTAGTAAACTCAGCGATGCACTGACAATGAGTATCGCGGCCACATCAAGTATTTTATGCTGCACCTGCTGGTGTATGTATGAGGAATAATAAATAATTGTGAACAGTTCACACGTCTCTGGGACAAACTTTCATGTGAAGTGAAAGACGTTCATGCAGCAAATGAAATGTTCCTAACATATGAACCAGAATAAAGTTTTCTCATCATCCTAATATCTCATGTCACATTTCTATGAGCTCTGTGTAATAATCAACATGCACACATTAGTACATTTGATATTTTTGATTTATATACAGTACATATACTGTATAGTTTGATGATACCTGTACCATGATGCATAGTACAGTACCATTGCGTTTCCGACAGTATCATGGTACCATGTACAGTTTATCATTTGTGTGTCAGGTCAGACCTTGTTTTTGATTTTGCTCTCTAGATATCGTGTTGGTGTGTTATTAATTCTATACCCCTGTGTTTAGTTTTAAGTTAAAATATTAGAATGTTATAAATGTATTAATGCACAGAGCGTTAATGCGTCCTAGATGAGTTAACATTCGATATATTGAAATATAATTATGTGTGTAACCATATACAGTAGGTGTGGTGCTGCCGATGCGCCCCGTAACGACGCTCCATCACTTTTTTCTCCAAGCGGGGAGAAATTGCGTCATCCGCCTAATTTAGTATCATTTCAAATGTATTTTCGTAACGCACTCGAAGACTCAATCAGCTACGCATATGTCATGCAAGAGAACAGAAATGGTTTAAGTTGCCATAGTAACATTTAAGATGCGTTTATTGATTCTGATTCCAAGAGTTACCTCCTGCACCAACATGTACAAAATCATTTCATCTTAAAATCTGATGGTGGACTTACAACATCAGTTCCTTTTTCGGAAATATAGTAGTGTGGGTGTTACTGGACTTGCAAAAAAAAAAAAAAAAGTTCTGTGTGCAACCATGTTCTTGAGCTACTTGATAAAGCGTTAAAGGAAGTTTTTACATGGATCAAATCCTTAGAGAAAATTTAAAAGCAACTAATACATCAAGGAATGAAGCGTCTTGTTATCCCAGCATTGAGTGGCCACCATCAGGTCAGTGCCTGTTGTTTTTTTTGTTTTTGTTTTTTTTTGTCTTTATCTGTTCAGTCCAAAGAGCTGAGTATTTTTTTTTTCTCTCCCTGGGACGTATTTCTTTAGTTCTTAGTTCTTATAAAGAAAGCATCGTTTTCGTGTGAACCAAAGTCCAAACCACATTACAGGTATGAGGGTTGAATTATAGAGTCAAGGTGGACTAACTTACAGCAGAGTGCAAAAAGTATAAAGCGTGCATGTGTGCAGCACAGCAGCCATCCATCACTGGCTGACAGGAAAAGATAAAAATGCTTCTGCATGAACACAAATATGCATGGAGGTGTATAATAGGTGGGAGATCACTAATGAGAGTATATACAGTAACACGAGAGTCGTCAGTGGGCTACTTAAAAAAAAAAAAAATAATAATTCTCACCAGACGCCTCTGAGTCATAATAGGTTTTTTTTTTTTTTTTGTGTGTGTTTTTGTTTTTTGTATCTTTTGTACTCAATTTCAGGCAATTAACAGCATCCTTTTTGTTTGTATATTTGTTTGTTTTTTTCTTTCTTTTTGACACATAGTTTTGTTCACATCCTAAAACCAGGTGTAAATTAACGCTGTGTGTGTGTGTGTGTGTGTGTGTGTGTGTGTGTGTGTGTGTGTGTAAGGTGTGAGGTTTTACTTTTTTTTTACTTTTTTCGGTGCCAAAAAAAATGGCTACTACATTGTGTATGCACGGTGTCCATTTTATTAGGTACACCTAAAGCAAACCAAAAAAATAAAAAATAAATCATGTAGCAGGGGCGCAAGAAAAATCCCGCAGGTCAGGAGCTTCAGTTCAGCGTCAAATCAGACATCGGAATTGTGGAAGATCAATGTGATCTCAGTGTCAGAATTCCTGGAGACTAGTTTGAGTCAACAGGGAGCCTTGAGGCCCTTTATCACATTCCATGAGCTTTTCGTCAGAGCACATCAAATCGTCCCTCATGGTGCTCGACCGTGTGACATCACATGCTGTAATCGTCTACTGATTGGCCACATGTTAACTTTTAAATATTGGATCCCTGTGATCCCTGCTGAAGCTATGATCCTCCTGCACGCTTCTCTTATAAATGTCACCATACACAGTGTAGTTGAAAAGTGTGTAGTAATCAGTACTTCAGTGTGCCGAGGGATCATGCACGCAATTTCTTATTCTTTTTTTTATTTATTAATTTATTTTTTATGGGATTTTCATATGAAAAAAATTATTTATGTGCAACATACAAATGAGCGACTAGCGAACGTTAACACTGATGTTAATCACGTCATACTGTTGTCATGTTGTGAGCTGGGAGGAAACCCGTCAAACTCGGGGAAAACATGCAAACTCCACACACACACACACACACACACACACACACACACACACACGGCTCGAACATGGATTCATTTTTATTTTATTTTATTTTTTGCTAAGAATCCTCCAGAAACTGCAATGCACCGTACCAAACACATTGTATACAAATCCACATCATGGAAACATGGAGGTTCAACATCAAATGCATGAATGTAGAAAAGGTTTGGATTGTTTTTGTTTTCCACACCATCCTGTGAAAGCTATAGCGACTGTCCAGCAAAAACAATCCCTCACTCACTCACTCGCTCCCTCACCGCCTGCTGTATAGGGCTTCGTCCTGTATACAGGGTCGCTGGGGGCCTGAAGCCTATGTGGGTCGGGGTAGACCCTGGACCCAATCCATCGCAGGGCACTCACACTCACACATGCATTCAGCAAAAAGATCTCATTTCATTTGACTTTTCACTGTTTCACTGTTGCCACATGATTGGCACCTGTCACTCTTCCCCTGATGCTCTTTCTAATATAAATCTAATCTTTTCAGCCAGGCCACAATGGGAACACACGGCCATCTGAGTGCATTTCAGAAATGAAAGTCAGAAACATTGGGATGGAAACACAGCGGTAAGTGACGAGCTCGTCTCCCAGTCAAATCACCGTTTCAGTCGCGCGTGCAACTTCAGTTTAATTTCAGTGCTCATTAACATGCTGCGCTCACCCCAACATGAATGTACTTAAATCGTCCACTTACTATTAGCAGCGCCTGATGTTTTTGTTTTTTGGTGCGCGCGCGGGTGTGTATGAGAGAAAAAGAGAGGCAAAAGGCATTATCATATTTTTGAGTGCGCTGGCACATTTCTGCATAAAACAACCTTGCAGTTCAGTCTCAAAGTCATTACCAAGCCTAATGGCTCGAATGGGCGGGGGGGCGGGGGGGCTGCTGGAGGTGTGTGTGTGCGCGTGTGTGTGTGTGTGTGTGTGTGTGTGTGTGTGCGTGTGTGTGTGTGTGTGTGTGTGTGTGTGCGTATCTATGTGCGGCAAAGCTTTTCAAATGGAAAACGTCTTCTTTCCCTCCTGCTCAATCGCTTCCCATCCAGCCCCCCCCCTAACCTCCCCCCCCTCCCACTTTTTTTTCACATGGTTGTGCAGAAACACACTCAGCCCACACACACTTTTTAATTTTTATCACAATGCCTCCTGACTCGATGTTAAAAGACCTTCATTTTTCACTGTACACATGCCCATAAAAACACTCGTCTTATTAAATAACATGCATTTCATTTATTTAGATTTTTTTGACAATCGGTGCAAATAAACAGGAAACAGGACTGTACTTGTGGAGGCATCGCTCTCTCTCTCTCTCTCTCTCTCTCTCTCTCTCTCTCTCTCTCTGTCTAAAATAGAGTGCTCTTTATGACACTTCACTTAACTCTACTCATTAAAATGAATGTAATATATATATTTATTTTATTTATTTATTTATTTTGTGTACTTTTTTTACACTAGAACTCGCCCTTTCAATGAACTTTAACCGGTCTCAGGCAGAAAAGTTTCAGTATGTCTGTACAAACATTTTTTGGGGGCGCAAACAAAATTAAAATGAAACATCGCATCCAGTCAGCGGCTCCGCTCGCCATAAGAAGGGCTGGAAAAGACTCGTTGAGGATGGTCCAATCACATGAGCCCAAATATTTTAAAACAATATTGATTCGCTAAGAACAAAAGTGGGAGGGTTCGGGGCGCACAGTGCTTCACCCCAAGGATGATTCGAAAAGATCCGATCAGAGCTCAGCCTCAAGTCACGTGCTTTTCAAAAACGTACGTGTCTACTGTACATAGACACTCGTTAGCTCGGCGCCCCGCGTACACGAACACAAATGATCATAATACAGTTTAGATTTTTTTAAATTGCAAATAAATTACATTAAGAAATACAGCGGAACATTGTGACTAAATGACTTTATTTCATTAGTAAAATAAATAATTATTATGTTAAATAATTACATGTTCTTCTCTGCCTAACTTTAAGGGGGGCGGCGCCCCTGCGCCCGTATTGGCCGGTCGCCACTGATGTCCGTCCTGATTTTGTCACAGCATCACAAAAACTATCTAAGCAGAATTTAATGAAGTTCTGAGCAGTTTTGTGTCACACTACAAAATGCAAGTTTCGACAGCGTACTGCACATCTGTCAAATTGTGTTAAATCGACCGCTGGACAGAATTTATTGAAACTTCTGCAGTACTCAGATCTCTGCCTGAAGTTTAACCTGCACCATCAGTGAAATCTAAATGTAGAGTAAAATCTACTTTAAAATAAGCTACTAATGCGCTACTGTCTCAATGTAAACAAACACCTGCACCAATAGATAGTAATTAGAAAAGATAAACTGAATATGTTTTACTGGGATTAGTTCATATTTTCACTTTGGCTGAAATAACAGCGCTGAAGTGGTAGAAGTGAATTTTAACACGCTGGAGTCGTTTCAAGACAAAACTTCATCTTTATCCGATCGACTTTTTCCATTTCTCATCTGTGATTCTCTCTCCGATTACCGAACAGGGAGTGTATTTGTCTGACCACCAAAGAAGTACAACTTAGTGTAAACAAGGCATCAGATACTCGACCTTACAGAATGTGATTTCTGTGTATTAATAAGTTATTAATAGACAGAGAGACACACAAACATGTACGTGAAATTTACCCTCAAATAATAATAATAATAATAATAATAATAATAATAATAATTATTATAATTATAATAATAATAATAATATCACTGATTACATTAAATCTGATCAGATTATTTTTAGCTTTAACCTTTTAACTATTTCTACAAAAGAATAAATAAATAAATAAATATTGCTGCAAATGGTTATGTGTAAAAAAATAAAAATAAAAAACAAGTTTTTTTTTAAAGCACCACCAGAGAAACTAACATACTGTATAGTATTTTTATTCCTGGATTTATGTGTTATATTGTTCAGTCATGCAGGGGGATATTTCTGCACCTTACATTCGGTCTGGCTGAAAAGAAGAAAAAACTTCTCTTGCAGAGGCCCTTCAACACCACCAGGCATATGCAGTAGTACAGCTGTGGGCTTCTCTGCAGCAAAGCCCCAGCTGTGGGAGTGAAAATGTGAACAAATCTTCCTTCCATTAGTGTGGACACCCGAGACACCTGACACAAAATCGATGAAGAAGCTGAGAAAACAAATCCAGGTTCACGAACCAGCAGAGAGACGGACTTTGTATGAATACTTCTGACAGGAAACCTCACTCCTCCATGTTACACAAATATTACTGAAGTGACAGCAGTACAGGACATGTTGATTATCTTACCCGGTTATAAGTAAAATAAATAATAATAATAATAATAAAAAAGCATTATACTGTAAGTCATTGGAGAATAGATTTCCATTTCAGGTTATCGTGTCTAATATCGTTTATTAGTGCAAAAAAAAAAAAGAAAGAAAAAAGAAAAGAATCACAGAATCATAACAGTGTCTCCAGAGGCTCGTACAGTGGACACTATGCATGATGGGAGCATCGCTTCATACACTTCCCTTCTCACCCTGACACGCCCATCACTCTGGGTTAGTCAGGGTTAGTCTGGACTCATCAGGTCACATGACCTCCAAAGTCCAGTCTTTATGATTCCTACCAAAATGAAACAATTTTTTTCTTATTAGTCTCTCAAGTGGTTTTCTTATGGACACACTGCTGTTGAGTTCACATCACATTGTGTGTGTATGGAAATGCTGTTACCCCTTATTGCCCCCCCCCCCCCCCCATTAAAACCCCTATGACCCTCCTATTAAACGTAGCTCTGATATCTACTGTTGATGTTTTTATGATGCAACTTTTGCGACGTTGACGATGATCCAGCAGTAACCTTGCAGGTTTTAATAATGTGTTACACAGTTCTTAACCCAATTCCAGTCATCGAGAGGGGGGGGGGGGGGTGTTTAAACTATACAATAGAAAAGAATACAAAAAAAAAGAAAATAGGATAAAAAGCAAGGAATGTTTTTGCATGTAAAAATACACTGGAAACCCATTTGAATATCTACAACTTACCCAATAAAAGTGCATTTTGCATAATCCATCCATCCATCCATCCATCCATCCATCCATCCATCCAGGAACTTAATGCAACTAGGCACTAGGAGTATTTGTTTGTATCGACATTCACACACCCATTCACACACTACAGGCAATTAGTCTTAAAATATTTTCACTGACATTTTCACTGCAAAGCTTTCCTCAGTTCCCTGCACAAAATTAGCAAAATTTGATTCTTTGGATATTCTTTGGATATAGACGACTAAATATATTATATAATTATATATATAATAATTATATATTATACATACAATTTTTCTTCATATAAAGTACAGCAGAGTAGACTGACAAACAGCAAATCATTATCATACAACAAACTTTGAAAAAAAGTAACTTAGTGTAAAAAAAACAAACAAAACAAGGACATGAAGAGACGGCAGATGGCGGGGATTTCTCCAAAACAGCTGCTAACTATAAGTAATGGCCAGCAGTGGACACACCGTTAAAGCTGCTTCTTCCACCCATTCTGGACGTAACGTGGAGGCGGAGAAACGGAAACATATGGCATCGAGCGCTGGTGACAGGCGGCCGAGGCTCATTATCACTGGTACAAAGTGTAGATGTGTGTATAGAGAATGGAGCGGTGCATGGGTAATGCGATGCCGTGAGCTCAGCGAGAAGAGGATGTGAGGACGTTTTACTCCGCACTGCTGGCAGGAGGAAACTTTACTGGTCAATTATTTGGTCCTGATTTTCTAGACACACAATAAATTTTACACATAAAATGGTCCGGTAGATAAATTACCTTGCGGCATTTTCCCTCAGAGGGACGTTTAACCTTATGATACCCTGAGTAAGTAGTTCATGAATTTATATAGGGCACTCAGTTATGAATGACGCCGGCTACAGCTGCAAGGTAAATAGTGGCTCAGAATGTCAACATAAATGTTCAGAAGTGACTTAGTTATATACAAAAACAATGCTTTAAGCTATATATATATATATATATATATATATATAATGTATATAGTCTTCTGTAAATGTCAAACGCTTTTACGTCTTCATTCACGAGGTCTGGATTCGGCCCTTATACTGTACATAATACCAGAAGTAACTCAGGTTACAAGAACAATTGTCTTTTTAAAAATGTAAAATGAACCCATTTCCCAAATATTTGCCAAACAGATGTAACATTTGACCAAGTTTTTAGTTTTCAGTTTAATCTAGGTGGGAAAATAAATAAATAAATAAATAAATTAATTAATTAATTAAAAAATTTTTATTAAAAAAAATATATATATATATATATATTTTTTTTTGTCCGATAAACCCTGCTGCTTTACTGACTGTTCAGAAGTTCAGAATTACTTAAACATTTATAGAGAAAGGAAAAAAAAAGATGTGGATGTGGTTTCGGACATTTACAGGCTTTTACCTTCCAAAAGTTCTAAAGTGAGAGTTTTTTTTTATTATTATTAAAATCATTCACACATTAAAAACGGCTCTGCTTTTAGCCTCATTTAGTCAATTATGTCATGAATCATCATCGGGGGGATTTGTCGGACTACTAACAACATCATTCTATTATAACAAAGCACAGGTCCCATAATACCACCATGGAAATGACTGCAATTAGCTTAATCACATAATTCCCTGATGTTGATCCTTGAGTTTATTAGCATGGAAAGGACGGAGCGGTATAACCCCCCCCCCCCCACCCCCCTCAGGACCTGCCTCCAACCAATAACCCGACAAAAGTTTGAGAACCATAGCTGATAGCAGACGCAAAAGGGGCTAGAGAACATGCTAGCGAATCTGAACGAGGTGATATTAATATTCCACTCATGGGTAAGTGCTTAGCCTTGAGGAGCCACTTATGACTCGATGTGTGAGAGCTTGGGGAGGTCGGTTCGCTAAAAAAGTCAGATATAGTGACTTGCATTCACTGCTTGCGAAGTGTCAGAGTCTGTGTGGTGAAGTGATGTGGGGATTTTGTCTTTGAACCGGCAAAGAGACTTAGTCATTGCAAGTCATCCTCCTGGGGTTCTGCTAATTTCGAATCGGTTGGTGAAGATACAATCCATCCATCCAGCCATTAACTGATATCTTTTATACTGTGCAGGGTCATGGGTGGCCTGGAGCCTATCCCAGAGAACTTGCAGCATGAACTGGGTGGAGTGCCAGCGCATCGCGGAGTACACACACACACACACACACACACACACACACACACACACACACACACACACACACACACACACACACACCTATTCATCACCTATTCATACACTATGGGCAAGTTGCCAGTCAGCCTACACTGCATGTCTTTGGACTGTGGGAAGAAACCAGAGTACCTGGAGTTTTAACCCACCAAGCATACAGACCAACCAAAGCGAGATTCAAACCCCTAATCAGGGGGCACATGTGCCAACCCATTTGCAACAATGTAGTGTTTAAAACATATTTCCCATTTGCATATATTTTTCTATATAAACACAGAAATTAGTTCCATCACAGGCGTGTCAAATGACGAAGTGTAGGCAGTGTCTAGTCTTTAACAGCATACACAGTACAGGACATTACTGCAGGTTGAGCTCATAGCTACAGCAACAACACATACAGTACAATGGTGGCGTGGTTCACAGGCGGAGCCACAGGTAAACCTCACGGGGAAAGCCCGAGCTCATAGCTATCAGACAGCAGATTGATGGGCGGAGCCATGGGTAAACTCCATGCATTAGGGCGGAGCCATGGGTAACCTCTAATATCTCACTCCTGTCAGCCAAAAACGGAAAACTGAAGCTACGGTGGGACTGGACATTAGTAAAATCTTCACTTTCAGTCTAAACAAAGAATCCTATACAGTTTAATAGTTGTGATCTAAAATCATAGAACTAAAATGCTAACAGATCTAATATAATTATATTATATGAATAAGGATATAATATCAACGATCACTCCAACACCAGGAAAACACTTTCCTTATAGTGACACAGCAGTCACTATATTCCAAACATACACATTTCCACAAAATTACTTGCTTAAAAAAAATACAAAAAATAAAAAATAAATACATCCTGAAAGGCTGCTGTGCCTCAGAAGCAGAAAGAAATTGATGAAGTCACGCCTCACAGGCTGCATTATTAAGGCTCCATTGTTTAAAGCTGAAGCAACTTGTTCCTTGGCACATTCGACAAATTATTTGGACTAGCAATCTTGTAATATCCAAAAAGTAATTACCAAAAATTCACTAGAGATCCAGCTAACAAGCTAATGTGAATAATCATAATTTATATACGTCTTTAGTTTAGTAGTTTTCCGTTTTTTT
>JAAGKR010010064.1:0-24161 GCA_011419295.1 Clarias macrocephalus
AAAAACACCCCCCACCACCACCCCCCCCCCCTCCCACCACCCTGAATACGGGATAAAACAGTATAGTATAGACGATGAGATCATTCAAGAGCTATGTGATGTATTTTACTCATGTAAATCAGAGCGCATTAAAGGTCCCGTATTTTACTATTTCATTTACATGTCTCAGTGTCATTATGTCATTAGGCCCCTGAGATACTCCCTCGCTTTGCTCGCTCGCTCTGTTTCACTCTTCTTTCAAAGGCGCAGTTTCATTGTGTATCAGGAAAACGAATCACCTAGTAACTTTGTAAAATAAACCTTTATTTGGAGCATTAAACATCCATTTGCACAAAGTCTGTCCACGTCCATGGTCCATAAGTTTCGGACAGGGATAGGAATTCTAATCAGGACGGACAGGACAGCGTCCCTCACATACTGTAGTGCGTGTATGTACAGTAATGTCACACATCTCTTGGTGCTGTAATGTTAACTCTCAGGAAATATCTTTCCTTGACATGCACTTTTGTGTTTGTGTGTGAAATAGTGAAGTGTTATCCAAGCAAGTAGGAACGGAAATGCCAGTCATTAACATTGCACAATGCCAGTGTTGTTCGAGTTAGAGCTGAGTTGACCCAGGCTAACTCGGTGAGATCCAGTAGAAAGAGGAAATGAGCCACCTACACACAGCAGCACCGGGAAATGTGCAATGAGCATTTCAGCCTTAACAAGGTGTGCAATTTTTCCTTAGCAGGCTGCAGTGTACTATATCATCAAGTGGCATTCTGACCATAATAACACCCGATATGATTCAATCGATCTCAATGATGCAAAAATCATCCCAACCTTTAACGGCTCCCGATCGGATTGTGATGACATCACGCGCAGCACATTGCTGGCTATTGTCTCAGTCGGCGAGCAGAGGAGAGGGATAGAGGAGCAGAGGGGACGTACAACGGGTCAAACAAACAAGCAAGCTTATATCCCACATGGGGAGTATCGTGCTAATGTTTCCCAGCATCAAATACGCCATCTGGTGAAGCGGCAGCCACTGGGAAGGAGTCGGAATTCTGGGTAATCAGGACTCAGGTTGTGCTGTGGAACAGATCCATGGCAATTAGTCAATATGAAGGTGCAGCTGATATGGCCTGTGGTTAAAAAAAAAAGGGAGAAATAGAGATTGAAGTGTGGTCATTAAAAAAATTTTTAAAAAAGGCTGTGAGTCCAGAGTCTATTTAAAGGAAAACTACAACGCTTCTCGATATATATATATAATTATAAATTTTTTATATACATACAATACCAAATGTTTGGACACATCTTTAAATTCTGTGGATTTTCCTGATTTTGATTTCTTTCTACCGTATACAGCAACACTAAAGGCATCCAAAATATGCAATAATCTCCTCTGAACGGTTGATATTGAGATGTATCTGCTACTTATGATCTGTAAAACCTTCATAATGGTTCTACTCCGAGGTGCTGTTTGTTAATTGGTGATGTTGGAGGCTGGTACCTCTAAATGAACTTCGACTCTGCAGCAGAGGTACGTTTTGGTCGTGCTTTCCTGCGAAGGTCTTCATGAGAGCCGGCTTCATCATTGATGGGTTTTGCAAATGCACTTGTTTCTGGCAAGAACGATTCCAGAACAGCTGACCTTCAGGTCTTCAAATAACACATAACATTTTTGTTGTTGTTACTTAATCACCAAATGCGATATGTGTCATTTCCTAGTATTCCAAGTCCAGTATTGTTCTAGAACGTAGTAAAGAAATCCAAACTTATGTTCAAACCTTTGACTCGTACTGTGTATTGGCATTTGAGGTGGTAAGCTGGTGCCATTCCTCTATAATCCTGCAGGTGGCGCACTCTAAACTACCTGTACTCACACATTGGCAGGCAGAACAGCACCCTGTGTGGTATGAGCAAATTATCGATGAAGTTTGTTTAGAACTTTAACAAAGTCTGAGAAATAAAATCGTGATAATTATCGAATCGCAATACAGATGGAAGCAGCACCTGAGTATCGTGATGACATCGTGTCGGGTGATCCCTGGTGATCTGACATTTCTGTGCATTTATCAAGGGGGAATGTTTCTTTGCAGTAAAGATGTTTAATTCTGTCAAGGATTAAGTGAAACATGATGTATTTCGACGCTTAACTTTACTCTATCCATTTAAGGAAAAGCTTAAAATCTGTACAATTCCTACTCTGGAAGATGAAGCTACTTTTTCATAACTATAATTTTTAGTTCAGTGTGATGAAAGTAATCGAAGGACACAAAACCTTCTTTCGTTTCTCTCCATTGTCCCATTAACATGATAGAAATTACCATGACAAACTACAGTACAAGCCGACTTAAGCTTCATGTCCCTAGTGAGCATGAAGTGGTATCAGTAAAGTGTGCATCAATTATTTCTTCTGAAATTCCCATGAAAATAAACTTTGCATAGTCCGTCTATGGCTCTCTCATCATAATAAAATAATATGCAAATTCCATCCCTTACTTTTCATGTGCATTGCTGTACGTGAGGAGGAACAGAACAGAAATAGCAGCGAGACTCAGCTGCACGCAGTGCCGATGCTGTTGCTGTAGAGCAGTCGACTCGGGGAATTCTGGGTAATCAGGACTCAGGAACAGTAACAGCATTGCCGTTTGTCAATGTGAAAAAAAAAAGAGAAGGCGACAGAGACAAAGGGCACTAGAGAAGAAATTGATTGAGGAAAGACAGGTTGATGGTAAGGGACAGACCGGCTTACGCGGTGCCCGCTTGCTGTTATTGCAGCTAGTTCTGGACTTAGCACAGCTCTGGGTTGGACGTCTGTGGTATTCCTGCCTCCAGCCAAGCGTGAGCAGGATAAGCCCAAAACTAACCAGCTTTCCCTTACGTCTAAACAGGCACGCCTTTAATTCCCTGCCCAAACCCTCCGAGCTTACACTAGCTCTTTCATACACATCGCTTCTGTTTTTCAGCTTCTCTCAGCTTATACACACACACAGTCATTCACGTACTGACACTGTTATGGAGTTACAACCCCTTCTGCTAACAGGACTCCGGATTCTCAACTGCTTGGAACTGAAGATTCAGTGTAAAGTCTGGTGATTTGTTGCACGTACAGTTATTTTTAATGGCATCTTATTATGCAAAGAGTAAAATAAAAGCTTCCCAAGTGGTGCAACAGTAAAGCGTCCACCCTGTCGCCTTGGCACAAATCACGCTGCAGCCCTGTGCACAGAGGCACAAAAATAATGCATAGAGGAGAAATAAATGTCCTTTAAACCAATGATGTAGAAGAAGAAAAAAATAGGCCTTGAAGTGCGAGATCTCGCAAAAACCATTCTGTGCACAATTTCGTCTATTTCTTTATATTATATAAAAACAAATGGGAACAAACGTTTCCCAGAGTTGCTCAGCAGCAACCTCATTTCCCCTCTCTTCTGTTCCAACTACTCAGCATCAGCATTCAGCATCACATACACATACATACTACAGTAATCACCGGCCGGATCATCCGTCATCATCTGCACCTGTTTCCAAAAAGTTGGATCTTTTTTTCTTGGAGTCACTATAAAACTAGTCAGGTACAGGGACTGGACTGAAAACTTGAGACTGAAAAAGTCCTTCAGGGGAACTGTTCCTCAAGATTACAGCAAAATACATGAAAGTCTGGCAAAATCTGAAGAAATAAGGGATGTCTCGTGGCTTTTGCATAGTACTGTGCTTCCAGGTCTTTTAACCTGCACTTAAAGAGCCCTGCCTTCATCCGCCAGGTTTCCAATCAATAATAGACGAGAGTGAATTCTCGTAACCCGCGACTTTGGATAAGCAGTTGACGATGGGTTGACGGATGGAATTCTCGTGACCAATCATACTGCAGATGTGGTATTTCTAAACCTCGCACGAGCTTGCTAAACCATTTCACAATCGTTCTTTTTTTTATTATTACAATAATTCTCATGATTATTATTATTATTATTGCATTATTATTGTTATGTTATCATTATCAAGTTAAACCTGTGCCAAAATGTGGAGTCGAAGTTCAGAGCAGTTTTGTGCCAGATTATGAACCGGAAGGTTTTATCGAATTTTTTTCTCCCTAATTTAGTCGTGTCCAATTCCTCCCCGTCACTAGGGGGCTCCCACATTAAGGCGACTACTACCACTCAGCCGGGAGGGCCGAAGACTATCACGTGTTTCCTCCGAACCACGTGACGTCAGCCGACCGCATCTTTTCGCACTGCTCGCTCACGCACCGTTGGGGGCGGCGTAACACACTCGGAGGGCAGCGCTATCCGCTCCTTCCGCTTGCGTGAGCTCACAGACGCCGATTGGCTGTGATGTGGGAGCACTAAGTACCTCTCATCCCTCCCCTCCGGGAGAGCTCGGCCAATCAGCTCTCTCTAGACCTCCGGCTTCGAAAGGTCACAGCAGGTCACAGTTTGGGAATCACTGCGCCTTGAACCGAAAGTTTTGACAGCAAACTGTGGGCGCGTCTTAAATCGACCGCTGG
Source organism: Clarias macrocephalus (assembly GCA_011419295.1). NCBI lineage: Eukaryota > Metazoa > Chordata > Actinopteri > Siluriformes > Clariidae > Clarias > Clarias macrocephalus. Next base: position 4,493 of record JAAGKR010010064.1, read on the forward strand.
ACAGAATTTAATGGAACTTTGGCAGTACTTAGATACAGTATCTTCCAGAAGTTTTAACCTGCTCCATAAGTGAAATCAAAATGTTACTGTATGTAAAAGCCACGAATTGTTATGTGTGGGATTTAATCATCTACCCAAACATTACACAGAATGCAGGCTTCCTTAACCAATCTTTTTTTGTTACTTTTTTTTTTTTTTTTTTACAAATCCTTTCACTCATGTTTGCAAGAAAGAATGTTTTTCCTCTGTGTATGCCTTTCCTCCTGACTCTTCCGTTCCTTTTGTCTTTTCCTTTTTTTGTCTCTTCCTATGTCTCTCAAGGGACTCGGTACATCCGTGCCCGGGGGGTACAAGAGGGCATGAGGATGGGATAGTTAGGGCATTAGTCTCTCTTCCAGTAAGTAGCGAGACTCTAGGCAATCATGGGGTGTGTGTGAGATCATGTACACAAAGCAAGGCAGATAGCGATTTCCTGTCAGCGTGTTCAACCCTGTGATGTAGCATGAACAGCAGTTTTCAGGGCTGTAAACACTTACGCTCTCTGTTTGGAGCCTGGCACTCGGTATACTAGGGCGCATTGATGCGATCGTGACTGGAAAATACCCCGGCAGTATCGGGGGAGGCAAATAAAACTGGGAGATGGCAAATAAAAGTGTGGTAACGTGAAAAGAAAGGAAGAAAGAATGAAATACTACAGTATTTCCAGGTCTGTAACATCAAACATCAAACCTGTTTGGAATAAAAACTCAAACTCGAATTTTTTTATCTACCGCCTTTTCTCTGTCTCTCTTTCTTTTGTGTAGGGTTTTTCGTTGATCCGGTTAGCACAGACTAAACGTTTTCACATCTCACTAAGCTTCAGTATGACCCTGTCACAACAAATCCTTTGCAGACGGCCAGACTAAAGCGGCGGGGCTCGGGAAGAACACAAGGTTACGGTAAAGGCAGCGTGAGCCGTGACTTCACTGGACAGGCCACTGCTGTCTGTCTCTGTGTGTGTGTGTGTGTGTGTATATGCGTGTGGTAACTCAGGATATGGTAATTCAGAAAGCAGCCTTGGTTTTTAATGCACTCCATCCATTCAGTGTCTCCAATAACAGCTTTATACCGTGATGCAATGTGGTCTTTTAATATTACCACAGACCGCAAGAGTGAGCTGTGTGAGCTAATGACGCTCAATCACTTCCATACACACACATACACGCACAAACACACACACACATATACACATTTCCCAAGACAACTCCACATCCTATTTACTCAGCGAGACGTGGCGCCGAATCTCGGCTTTCGCTTTCGCAATTAAAAGTGTGTATGTTGTGAATTTTCTTTATTGCCAGGTAAAGCGAAGTCTCTTCCCGCGCAGAGGCGCACCAGAGGAGAATGTGGAGCGTTGCGTGCGCCGAGTGTCGTGCTCCATTAGATTTTATTGAACGTGAGCCCTGTATCAATGAGCCTGGGAAATGATGCTGCCATAATTGTAGAGAAGCTGAAATTTTTTTTTTTTTTTTTTTTTTTTTTTTGATTAGTTTGTACGGAGCAATCTGAATGATCAGGACTTGCTGTGGGCTGGTAAAAGATTAAGTTCTTTTTATGAGGAGTAGTTCATTTATTTAGGCTTGGGAATCAAGGCAAATTAGTGAGCATCGTGTGTGTGTGTGTGTGTGTGTGTGTGTGTGTGTTTTACCTCCAGTCTAACGATGATGGCACTGGATGTGTGCCATTGTAAAAGAAGGAGATTAGACTAATGATGTGGCTACAGGGCATTGACTCCCAAATGAGAAATACCGCTACTGGGAATGTTTTGACTTGTTGACCTAAAAAAAAAAAAAAAAAAAGGGAGGCAGCTGTCGTTCGTGATGCCTTGCTGCTCGTGTTGTACCACGGGTGCTTGATGGCAGCATTGTGACATAAAGGCAACAATACGTCCAGGATATTGCCTATTTTGCATCATCAGTAAATAAAAATTTACAAGCGTATACTGGAGGCGGTTAATGAATTGAACATCATGGGGGAACGGCGATATGAGCGGGAAAAAGACAGGGAGTTATTTTCCTCTAACAGCACATCCTTATAATGCAACAGTAGCTATAAATTCATATAATCATAACAGTTATTTTTAAAAAAAAAAGCATATTCTGATTTCTATTCATTTATAGTAGGGATGGGATAAAAAATAGATTCAGTTGTGTGACGTGATTCTGATATATTTTTTTATTTCTATATGTCTACACTATCTATTTATGCATCTTTGCACCTATGATTATCATTGCACTATTGTATATTACACGCATTTATTCTATGTATACTGTATCATACAGACGTTCATACAGTATATGTACATATGCATATCATGTTATTTGAACATGTTCTCTTCTTAGCAGTTCTTATCCACTGCACAGTTCTATTGTACTGTATATTATAATTTATACTATATCTTATTTCCTGCTGCACCGTCAATACATTCATCACTCTCGCCCCTGTATACAGTATAGGGACCCCATACTCTCATTTACCACATTGTTATTTATTGTACTGTAAATAGACCACTTATGCACTTTTCATTGTTTCTGTTGCTGTTCCTCTATGATCCTACAGGTGGCGTGCTCTGACCTATTCACATTTTGTCAGGGAGCACAACATCCTGTGTGATAGGAGCAAATTATTTGCCAAGTTTCTTTAGAATTTTTGAAAATCTAAAAATGAATAATAAATAAAATCCTGATACTACCAGAATCGCAATACAAATCGAATCGGCACGCGGGGATTGTGATAATATCGTATCGGCTGGTCCCTGCTGATTCCCATACTCGGTTTATAGCTACACTGATAACCAAAAGTTTGAGTCTACGTTGCAAATCTGGCTTTTATTTTATTTTTTGGCTATTTAATATTCAAGAATTACATTTACAATGGGCATTCAAGTCAAACCAGGACTTTTGACTGGGCAGAATAACAGGACAAGGATAAACCTGATTCCAGCTGCTCCCATCAATGGGGTTCTACAGCAGACCATCCGATCCGCTCACAACGTGGCACAGGTTTTCATGCCGGATGCCCTTCCTTACACAACCCTCCCATTTTATACGGGCTTGGGACCTGCACTGCATCCAGTGATTGGGTAATATAGGACAGCGGGACTCGAACTTGGATCCTCAGATCTTTACATGCAGGTTCTTTTCAAAGGCGTGAGTTTCCACATCAAGTGAGTGACGTAATGGACAGCTTGAAATCTGATTCGAGTGAGTAGAGCATCCAGACTGTGACATACTATAGCTTTATGCATCTGATTGAAATCTGATCACAAACCACCTCTTGATGTATTTCAAATCAGATTAGCAAAGATCAGATTGATTTTTTTTTTTTACTGTTCAGAGTACATAAAAGCAATCTGATTCCAATCTGGATATGTCAAATAATTCAGATTTAGGCTGGCAATCTGAGCAAGACCTTAGAGCGGTATGAGCGAAATCATGTAATGTTATTTCACTCAGTTGTCTAAAATACAACAGACAATACTTTATCTAACCTTGCCTCATACGAAGGTGTTGAAGTCGTCTTCCATTTTCTTTACACGCAGTAAAAGCTGGTATACGAGTGAATGTTAAGTTACAGTAGAGCCATTACTCATTCAATTCTGGCACCCAGCAACACAGCAAGATGATATTTTTGAGAGCTGGCGCCTCTGAGATTCTGTTGTTTCTGCTTCCAGAGCAAACCGTGACATCAGCATGACATAGGCTTTAAAATGGTCTATTGAAACAAAAGCATTTGGGCCGCGCTGTGCGTTTCATTTCGGTGAATATGTGTGAAGTTTGTTAAAACATCTACAATTCGGTTGTTCTGGCACCAGTGTTATTTTTTCAGTATAATAGGTAAAAAGAATAATAAAAAAAAAGCAAACCACTCTCTTATATCTGAAAAATCCGAACAGTGAAAGTTGCAGTTTTAGCCGTGGCTGTTCCAAAGCACTGACATCTGAGACTCCTTCCAGAAATGCGAAATAAACATTTTTTTCCATTGCACATTTTTAAATATGTTTACGTACTTCATCCTTCATAAACATCTGGGAACGAGTTGTTGCTATAGAAACGGCAAGGAATTAGAACGAGCTCATTAATATACCGTAAACCAGTGATTCGAATTACAGCCAGAATTAGTGCCAGACCGCCTCCTGACCAATCAGGATCAAGAATTCAACTAAATCTTTAGTATAACAAATATATGATTCTTAAAATATCCATTAGGCTAAACAGAATTTGTTCTCGGACAGCTGGCCCGTCTTCCACTTTGGGAGTGTTTTCCAGTGCAATTGCTTTTTCCAGACGTGCCGTTGTAAAAGAGCTGACATGTTTATGCAAACGTTCACTTCTGATGAATATAACCGAATGCTTCTGGATACTGCCAGAGTAACACTGGTTATATTTTGGACAACTGGGTTGTTGTAACGATGAGGATCTGCTGGAATCTGCTGCCGCGTATCGGCTGAGTATGAGGCTCCAGATACTTTGTTGTTGGACGATACTACATCGTTGTCATATCTTGAGACGGAATGGTGGCGTACTGTGGTTAGTGCTGTGGCCTCGCACCTCCAGGGTCCAGGTTCAGGTTACTCCCTCGGGTTGGTGGCATGGAGTTTGCATGTTCTTAGCCGTGCTTGCTGGGTTTCCTCCGGTTTCCTCCCACAGTCCAAAGACATGCAGATTAGGTTTCCAAATTGCCTGTACTGTGATTGTGCACCATGATAGATAGGCACCCCATCATGGGTGTACCCCACCTAGCACCCCTTGAACAGGCTCCCAGATAAGCATAAGGGAGTGGGAATGAGTGTCATATCACAATATGATATCATATCATCTGAATCTTTCTGCATGACTGTGAAATACTCATGGAAATAAGATGACCCGAGAGTCAGGACACGGAGAGAACAGAAGGAGGTGGTTTTATTCCATGCATAAAAATATCCTTTGCACTCAAGTCCTAACATGGCTTGGAAAAGATAGATTTTCCAGATATGTCCGACATACTGACTCGAACCACACCATAAAAATAACACCCCAGGCTAAGATAAGGAAAAAGAATAGAAAAAAAAGAAAAATAATAACCTGAGGACGTTAAACATCATACAGTATGAGCGTAAAAAGCACTATGAGACCACTTAGGAAACACACTAACATGAATTACTTTAAATGATGAAATCAAATCTGGTATTACTTTCCATAGAAATACAGAAAAACATGAAACACATTTCAACAATTCCATAACCTTTTATCGCTGTCCTTAGAATGCATCTTTATCTCAAGATCGGACAAATGACTCCTGTCACATGAAGCTGCTTTTATTGAGCGCCACGTGGTATAACAACCACTCTCATTATTCACTCACTCTCTCATCATCTATACCGCTTTATCCTGTATTCAGAGTCGCGGGGGGCCTGGAGCCTATCCCAAGAGACTTAGGGCACAAGGCGGGGTACACCCTGGACGGGGTGCCAATACATTACAGGGTGCACACACATACATTCACTCACTATGGACAATTTGTGAACACCAATTAGGCTAATCTTTGGACTGTGGGAGAAAACCGGAGTACCCAGAGGAAACCCACCAAGCACGGGGAGGACATGCAAACTCCATGCACACAGACGGGAATCGAACCCGGACCCTGGAGGTGCGAGGCGACAGCGCTAACCACCACACCACCCACATAAGCTCTCGTTATTTTCAGTATTTATTCTTTTTGTTATAGTGCTTGGTGCTGAAATTTGTGGCGTATATTGTAATCGTGTGTTGTTGTAGCAGGTCGATCTTTTGGCTTGAAAGCTTCGCTGTTAATGCGAAAGCTTTGAATCATCTGCGATTTGGGCTGATCTATAAAGGTGGGCGTGATGCCTTGTGTTTGTCGCTGTATGGGATCGGAAAACGGATGCCGGCATGTCTGATTATTCGCCCTTCTCGACCAGATCATTTCCATGATTAATCACCGTGCCCGCCTTTGCGTGACCTACACACCGAATGCTCCTAAATCAGATTTAACGCTGCGTTGACTTCCCCACAGTTTATCGGATGCAGTTTTTTTTTTTTTTTTTTTTTTTCCCCGCCCTCAGTGTAAAACACCTCTGTCTTAAAGTATTTCTTGGGCTCGGCTCAGTGTATTGTGCGTCTGTGTTCCGTCACGGTGTATGTGCTTTAATTAAATTCCTTGCCACGGGTATAGAGAGTTTGCAACTGAAGTAGTTATTGTGCTGTTGAGTTAGTGTGAGTTTATAAAGGAAAAGTGCCTGCGAACAGGGAATAGGACAGACTGGGACATTGTGCAAAATGAGCAACTGTGATTTATTTGCTTGCGACGTATCATCTGCAGTGCGTGGAATAACAGGCAGTGGTTCCTGCCATATGTACGTGTTTTCAGGTTTGAACGGAGAATCAGATATCTGACATCATTAATGTCAAAATGATTTGAAAAAACACAACATGGTGTTTTATTAGACCGGGGTCATGCTGTGTGCTAGGGCTGATCTATTGTAGTGTCCAGCATGTTGTATATAGACATGTAGAGCACTTATAAATGGTTGTTAATGGTCATGGAAAGCAATTCAATTAAGTAATTTATGATGTTGACACTAATCACCAGTTTGAACTTTTGTACTTTCTATATAACGTATGCAATGTAGCTTCTAGGGTTCGGCGATATCCGATTTTATTATAGGTTTTAACCTTCCCCAAATTATACCCCAGGATTACTAAGCCTGTCTACTCATATTGTATATTGTCATTTGTCTCGTTTTTGTTACTTATTTATATTCAGATTATGGTTATGTACAAAGCTAGAATAGCTTGATTCAGTGCCCAGGATCTCTCCACATGTTTGGGTATGAAGTGTTTCTGCTGAAATGCTGCTTAATTTTCATCGAACATGACGCTGGGCATTAAGGCCAAACAACTCCACTTTGGTTTCATCTGTCCATAGGACATTGTTCCCGAAGCCTCCAGATGTAGTTTTGCGAACCTCAGTGAAACAGTTTCTTTCTGGCTTTCCCTACGCAAACCCTTCCAAACAAACCGTACTCATTCGGTCTTCTTCTAATTATGCTTTCATTGGCTTTAACATTTAACGTGCTCAGTAAGTCCTGTAGATGGATGTGCTGGGACGTCTAGTCCTGGGAAGATTGGCAGCTGTCTTGAATGTTTTCTATTTGTGAATAATCGTTCTCATTGTAGAATGTTGAACTCTAAATTGTTTGGAAATGGTTGTCAGTTAGAGGGTACTTAGTATTACCTGCGTTTGTGTGTTTTTTTTTTTTTATGTAATTTTTGTAATGGCATGGACAAAATGTGTTTGTTGTTGTTCTACTGAGGTTGTATTTGCCTAATACAAAGTCCAGCTATTATGTTTAACCACAAAAAAACAGCATTGGATTAAAATTAACTTAACAAAATTTTTACAAATGACTGTTTAACTATGTCTACCAAAGAAACTGCAGTGAGCTCCATCCATTCAAACAGTTGTTTTTGAGCAGGAGTTATTATGCCCACATAGGCTATGCACCGTTCAGGAGGTCACAGCAGCTTCCTCACGAGATCTCGGTAGAGATTTGTTTTGGCTCATTTACTATGATGTCAGAGAATATACAAAATAAATAACCAGACTGGCTCTAAATCAGACCCATGCTACACCCAGACCACTGACTAAACGAAGTACGGGACAGAAGCTGAACACCGCAAACATACTGTACACATGCATGCACCCTCCAATGATCGTCATTATTAAAACGCACAATGCAAATCGTTTTTTTAAAAATCCCATTACTTTTCCAAAACTTTCTGATATGTTTTTTTTTTTTTCAGGTCTGCATGACTTGATTAATGGTGTGGTGTTAAAATAACGCAAAGTGTGTATTTCTTAAAAATAACAAACCATGTGTTGTTTTTGTGAATGCCAAGAGACCTACATATCTTATTATTTATTTCTTTTAGTATCTCTATTGTTCTCTCTGAGATTCTTGCATCCAGACCTGGAAAAAAGGTCACAAGCTGTGTGTCTCTTTCCAAGACTTCAGCTTCCTTTAACAGTAAATGCTCGAGCAACCAGGATACAAACCCACCTTCAGCCAGTCTCTAACCAAACCGTCTCCAGGAGATTAGGCTCCAGGGACACGCCTCCTCAGAGAGTCAGCCAGTGACCGAGCTTTATTAGGGCCCTTGCTCTGCCTCACTCATTCTTTCTTTTCTAAGCGAGCGAAAGAGTAAAGGTTTGGATTTGCTCTTATGATGGTACATGTGTTCCTCAGATCAGAGATGATGAGGGGAAAAACCGAGAACATTCCCAGCCGTCGTCTAGCTGATTCCTTTTTAATGGCTATCACATTGATGTTCTGTCTGTCTGTCTCTCTCTCTCTCTTTAATTTTGTAGACACACACACATCCTTTTTTAAATGGCAGATTTTCAAATGATAATTGGGCAAAATCTTGGAGATTTGGTTGGAAAGTTGCTCAGACTTTTTGAGAGCCTGTGGTTTTTTGTAAACTACTACCAGTCATGGTGTCTTTTGCTATTAAGAGTGGCTGGACTTGTGTGCATGTGTGTTTGGATTTGTTTACCACCAAAAAAGCCTGTATTATAAAAAAAAAAAATAAAAAAAAACAATGAGATGGTGAATTGGCGTGCACTGGAATGTTTTTTTTTTTTCTTTCTTTCTAAAAAAAGTCATTGATGTCCCTACAAGGATTGAAATATCTGATAATTTTTGTCAATGTAAATATTTTTTTCCAATAACCCCCTCCTCAGCATCAAATTGGCATAACATCTGTCTGTTTTAGACCCATGTTTAGTCTACAACACCCAGGCTATCTTTGTGTACACAGTACACCATGCCTTTCTGTCACATCTTGGCCTCCAAATCTCCTGATTCAGTCTCCTGACTTACTGCTAAATAAGTGAATCAGTATTCCAGTGGCTAACATAAGATTGATAAGAGGTCAGTCGAAGGTTTCTCAGCGTTGAAGGAGTTAGCGTTCCGCTGTTTTATACAGTATCCGGCTCCTAAGGGCGTCACTGTGACTCACCAGCCTGCACGTTAGCCCTGCTTTATGCCGAAAAATCCGAGGTTTGAGAGAGAACTGGAGCGGATGTTAGATAAAGTGTGTGGAAAGAAAAAGGCAGAGTTATGTAAGGAGCTGAGTGGACTACGGAGCGATGTTTTTCTATTTGATTTTTATTTCAAGACCGGTCAAGACCACAACTCCAGGGATATCACTAAAGTGCCTGTGCGTGTCTGATTCATTCATTCGTTATTGTGGTTGGATGTAAAACCTCCGGCTTAATTTTTTTTTTCCAATTTGAAATGATTATTACTTTTATTACTACTACTGTTACTATTAACATTTATTTTTTTAAAAAGTGCAGCTTTTATAAAAAAGATTATAGAACCCGAATGGTCGGCGTAGTGGCTTAGTGGTTTGCACTGTTGCCTTGCACATCCAGGGTCCGGATTCCATTCTCTCCGGTCTGTGTGCATGGGGTTTCCATGTTCTCTCCGTGCTTGGTGGGTTTCCTTTGGGTTATCCGGTTTTCTCCCACAGTCCAAAGACGTGCAGATTAGGCTAATTGGTGTTCCCAAATTGCCTATAGTGTTTGTATATGTGTGTGTGTGTCCTGCAGTGGATTGGCACCACGTCCAGGGTGTCCCCTGCCTCATATTCCAAGACTCCTGGGATAGGCTTCAGGCCCCCCTCGACCCTGTACAGGATAAAGCATTAAAAACGATGAGTGAGTGAGTGAGTGAGTGAGATTCCAAATGTGTCTCATTAGTTACTGAAAAGAAAAGATACAGGGGTTGGACAATGAAACTGAAACACTGGCCAATTTAGTGTTGGAGGTTTCATGGCTAAATTTGACCAGCCTGGTGGCCAATCTTCATTGATTGCACATTCCACCAGTAAGAGCAGAGTGTGAAGGCTTAATTAGCAGAGTAATAGCACAGTTTTGCTTAAAACATTGCAAAGCACACAACATTATGGGTGACATAACAGAGTTCAAAAGGGGACAAATTGTTGGTGCGCGTCTCGCTTGCGAGTCTTTGTGATGTATCGAGAGCTACGGTATCCAGGGTAATGCCAGCATATCACCAAGAAGGACGAACCACATCCAACGGGAGTAACTGTGGACGTAAGAGGAAGCTGCCTGAAAGGGATGTCCGAGTGCTAACCCTTACTGTATCCAAAGAACATAAAACCACAGCTGCCCAACTCACTCCAGAATTAAATGTGCAACTCAACTCTCCTGTTTCCACCAAAACTGTTCGTCGGGAGCTCCACAGGGTCAATGTACATGTCCGGGCTGCTATAGCCAAACCTTTGGTCACTCGCGCTGATGTCACGGACAATGTGAAGCATGTATTGTTCTCTGATGAGTCCAAATTCACTGTCTTTCCAACATCTGGGAGAGTTACGGTGTGGAGAAGCCCCAAAGCCAGATTGTTGCATGCCCATGCTTGGGGGTGGATCAGTGATGGTTTGGGCTGCAATATCATGGCACTCCATTGGCCCAATACTTGTGCTAGATGGGTGCGTCACTGCTGAGGACTACCGAACCATTCTGGAGGACCATGTGCACCCAATGGTTCAAACATTGTCTCCTGAAGGCGGTGCTGTGTATCAGGATGATAATGCACCAGTACACACAGCAAGACTGGTGACAGAGTGGTTTGATGAACATGAAAATGAAGTTGAACATCTCCCATGGCCTGCACAGTCACCAGATCTAAATATTATTGAGCCAGTCTGGGGTGTTTTGGAGGAGCGAGTCAGGAAACGTTTTCTCTCACCAGCATCACGTAGTGACCTGGCCACTATTCTGCAAGAAGAATGGCTCAGAATCCCTCTGGCCACTGTGCAGGACTTGTATCTGTCATTCCCAAGACGAATTGATGCTGTATTGGCCGCAAAAGGAGGTCCTACACCATACTAATGAATTATTGTGGTCTGAATCCAGGCGTTTCAGTTTCATTGTCCAACTCCTGTAGTGTTACATTTATATTTAAGTGTATGCATGGTATAAATAGCTGCATTAACAATTATGTCAATTTAACATTCTCATAAATTAGTATGCATGTGCGCGTGTACAGTATGTACACTCACCTGTTCAACTGCTCATTAACGCAAACATCCAATCAGTCAATGGCATGGCAGCAGCTCAATTCATTTAGTCTCATTTAGACATGCTTAAGTTCAAACCGAGTATGGGAATGAGGAGAAAAGGTGATTTAAATGACACACTTGTTGGTGCCAGGCGGGCTGGTCGAGTATTTCCGAAACTGCTGATCTGCTGGGATTTTCGTGCACAACCATCTGTAGCGTTTACAAGAAAGTTGTCTGAAGAAGAGAAAATATTCAGTGAGAGGCGTTTTTCTCGGCAAAAATGCCTTGTTGATGCCAGAGGTCAGAGGAGATTGGGCAGACTGGTTCGGGCTGATAGAAATCTATGAGAGATCTCTATGGAATGTTTCCAGCACCTTGTTACATCTATGCCACGAAGAATTAAAGCTGATCAACCCAGTACTAACAAGGTGTACCTAATGAAGTTTCCAATGAGTGTGTTTGTGCGTGTATACAGTATTTGTGCTTGTTCGTTTTTGCCGTAGGTTCCCTTTAGCTCTGCTAGGGTAGTAATGGACGTTTGATTGGAGGGAGTAAAGCAGACAGATGGATAAGCAGTAAAAAAAAAAAAAAAAACAGTTCTTTATTTCCTGTCATTTTATGCATACATCCATTTTTTTTCAAATAAAATAATAATAATGTTCAGTCACACTACGCCAGATTTCTATTTTCAATTGCATATACTCACGCTCATGAACCATGCCAGACCTGGAACAAATTCCCCCTCTCAGTGTGTGGTGTGGTTCTGAACCTGACCAGAGCTGCTTTCATGTTATTTTGTCCTTTTTGGTGTGTTTTTTGCACGTCTTTTTTTACCTTGCCATGTGCTTCTTTTTGTTCTAGTCCTCTCCAATCATTGATTAATTAACCCTTAATTAGACACTTACATTTAAGCATTTGGCAGGCGCTCTTATCCAGAGCTAATTAAATAAGTCCTTTGAAGTTCCATTATTAATAATATGTTTATTCTGGTTCACTAGGTTACTAACTAGAAGAAAAATCAGTCTTTTTTTTTTTTACCTAAATACCTAAGAAACAGATAAGTCTTTAGTCATCGCTCAAAGATTGCCAGAGACTCGGCTGTACAGACATTTAGAAGAAGTTTCTCCCACCGACAGTAGGAGCCTGTATACAGAACAGTCTACATGGAAACGTGCTGCGATGTCAGGTTTGATAAGTGCTTTGAGATAAGTGGATACAGGTCCGTTTTTAGCTTTGTAAACAAGCATCAGCATCACAACCATCACGGAGACGTGGGGCGGCGGTGGGAGAACTTAAGGTGCATTTTATGCGGGAGAATCCAAGAATCATAGTAAGAGTTCATGGTAGGGCAGGAAAGACAGCCAGACACCATTAATCTAGATGAATCAATGAGCAAACAGGTGGAAGTCCGATAGAGTAAGATCAGGACTATAGGGAGGATGCTTTAGCACCTCAAAGCGTTGACAGCGTCAACAGAGTGCGGATCATTTTTGACTCACCATATCTATACATATACATTAATAAATCTGTACAATGAGGATATTTGCAGAAAAATAATTTTGGGGTGGGGGGGGGTTGTAAGAGGAGTAATAGAACACATCAAGATGTTGTTTTGGAACGTTTGTCTGTCTGTTTGTCTGTGCATGCGCATCATGTAAAGAACTACTGAACGAATTTTCACAGGTGAAAGGGTTTTCACAGGTGTATTTTTTTCATCGCAATCGGCCCACGGGGATCTAATGTTAAATAATGTCCTGAAATGAAAAAAAAAAAACATTCCCTTCATATTTAGTCCTTTTTATCATTTTTGTATCGGCTGGAGCGTAAACAAGCCGATTAGTTTTCCCGCTAATGTGACCTCATATAAGGAGTTGCTCAGCTTTGCCATACTGTTCAGGGGGTGTGTTTTAGCAGTAGCTCATTTACATAGACACTGAAATGGTGTGTTTGGAAAGAGGAGTGAAACCAAAGGATTTTTCGGTATAATGATGGAGTATTTCAGCTGGTGGAGCATTAACACACACACACACACACACACACACACACACACACACACACACACACACACACACACACACACACTCTTTGGAGGTGCCCTGAGACCTGGGTTAACTTGTTAAAGAAAAGGTAAAATATGGGCCCTTTAAAGTGCTAATGGATTTTTTTTTCAATGGGTGTGAAAACATGAAAACAAACGAAGGTCAGAAACAAGAAGGTCGACAAGAAGCTATGGTTTGAATTTAACTAAATAAACGCTGAAACAGATCAAGGTCAGTGACTCATACTGTACAGTAAGTAGCTGGTGTCTGTGATTTATAATTAGCTTGTGTGTATACAGTAGCTTATTCATGTGTTTATTTTGTGTATGTTGTTTAGTTTCGGCATTTATTTATCTAAATTCTACCCATAGTGTCCTGTGTTCCATGTCCTTAGTTTCTTGTCCACCTTCTTTGCTTTTGACCTTCATTCGTTTTCCAAGTTTTCGCACGTATCGATTCCTCCAGACTAATGGCGTCCAGCTGTGTTTCTTCCAATGCCATTAAACCCGCACTACGATTCTTGAATCCGCACAAACAAAACACGCCTTGGGTTTTCTCGCTTGTATCTTACATCATCTAAACACACGTTCCACTAATGTGACATGTCAGAGCAAATGCTGTTATGCTGCTATGGGACTCCTGTTTCTTCACATTCTTCTCCGCCCGCACGCTGCTGGGACGGTTTGCCAAGAGCGCTGTTGCTTCTGGAACAGCTGTATTGCGGTAGTATTGTGTGTTGCGAATCGTCCTGAAGAAATGACATCTGGTTCAAAAAGTTCTATGGAGGCATGCGCACCTGATTTCACTAGATATTTCACTCTCGTGTACACGTGTGTCTTTTCAGTAATGAAACCTCACAGTTGGTGAACATAAAATCTGCGGGTGTTTTTTTTGTCAAAAGAGAAAGCTGCAGCTGTGTGCTGATATGTATTAGCAATTCAGTAGGAGACAAAGCTGTCTAGTACACTTTACGTCTCCGCAGTGATCAGCTCTGTAATGGCTTCAGGTGCCGTTAAAATAAACACCACAATTAATGATAATGAAGTCTGTTTGTTTTATCGGTTTCTTGCTTAAGGCTTGTTTTTTGGTCCATGTTGCGTGTTCAAGCCTGCCAGACAGATAGTCTGTGTCTCGTTAACCGAGGACTCATCCGAATATCGTATACAGAAGTAATAAAAAATATAAAATTATCGAGGGATGAGCCACTGAAAATCAACATCAACTTCTCAAACACTCGTTTGTCCCATACGGTCATTTGTTCCTGATACTGATCAGCTGGTGTTCAATAAGGGTGTGGTGGACTCCATTTGCCCCAATCATCATTAGAGTAGGAGTGAGCTGTTATTAGATTTGCAGTGATTTACAAATGCCTGCTACTGTAACTCAATCCAGGACGACCGGCTCAATCGAGTCTATTTGCTCAAGTCAGAAATGCTGCGTAATTACAAAGTCATGTGACGCCTATAAGGGAGTTAGATGGGAATATAGAAAGTGTACAGTAGGTATACGACAGTATGATCAGGATATCTAAAAAAGTTGCTCAGTGATTCGCGTTTGGTTCAAATTACACCACATGAACCAAACATCTGAACACACCTGAGATGAAAATGATTTGCGCTCTGGCTGCAGCATTTATTTTAATTCCCTTTTAGGAAAGACAGATGCATCATTTTAGGTTGAACTGCGAGCCAGAAATGCACCGCTGTCTTCACTTCTTCATCTAAAGTGAATCTTCAAAAGTCCAACAGAGTAAGATCAGGACTGTAGAGAGGATGCTTTAGCACCCCAAAATGTTGACAGTGTCAACAGAGTGCAGATAATTTTTGACTCATTCTTGACTTTGACTCAATTTTTGACCGTCGTAGTTCAATGGTTGTCCCAAAATGTATACATATACAGTAATAAATAATTGAGGATATTTGCGAAAAAAAGGGGGGGGGGGCGGGGGGGGGTTTGAAAGGTGAGTAATAGAACACATCAAGATGTTTTTGGGAATTTTTCACAGGTGTATTTGTTTCATCGCAATCGGCCCACGGGAAGAGAAGATATGCTTATTTGAAATTTAAATGGAGGACGCCCTCATATCATAAGCAAAAAATCGACCTTGAAAAAATTCTTCAGCTCACCTCAAAATTCAACATATGGCATTGTACATTTTTTAAAAAGCGCTTATGAGTGTGCAAAAAATTTCAACGGGAATGAAGTCGCAGGCACATCTAGTATTAAATAATGTCCTTTGGAAAAAAAAAAACATTTCCTGCATATTTTGTCCTTTTATAATTTTTGTATCGGCTGGCGCGTAAACAAGCCAATTAGTTTTCCCGCTAATGTCACCTCATATAAGGAGTAGACTCTCTCCCAGCTTGTTTCTTAAACAGTGGCTCATTTACATAGACACTGAAATGGTGTGTTTGGAAAGAGGAGTGAAACTGAAGGATTTTTAGGTATGATGATGGAGTATTTCAACTGGAGCATTAACACACACGCGCACAAACACACACACACACACACACACACACACACACCCTTTGGAGGTGCTTTGAGACCTGGGTTAACTTGTTAAAGAAAAGGTAAAATATGGGCCCTTTAAAGTGCTAATGGATGTTTTTTAGATCCTGTTAGAGGATTAAATGCACTACATTTTATTCTTTGTGAAAACAGAGGCTAAAAACATAAGGAATGCACTCAGCTTTACCAAACGTATTGATCTCGTACGGTGCATTTATTACACTAAGACACTTTAATGCTTCCAATTCCTAATTTGAAAAACACGGGCTTCCTCTTTTCATGGTGACATTTTTTGCTAAATATACTGTACCAGCCCGGCACATTCTAAATATAAGCCAGTTGAACATATGCCCCTTTCAGGAACTTTGAAATGATTTTGATTGATAGCAGCGTGTTCCATTTCTCCAGAGTGAATTTCTTGTTCAGCCGCAGCATTTATCTCTTCGGGGTCGTGACACCAGATTAATGACTAGTTGAGCTCTCGGATGGTCTCGGTGAAAAATCTTTGAAGTGCACTATTTTAGACCTAGGCAGTAAGACTTGTACTGTTCACTTTAAACACAAAATGTACAAAAACGTATAAAACAGGTCATGTGCTGTCTATATTAGTGGTATGGGTGAAATTTAGCTGGTATTCGATTAATATAAATCAAATCGGGACGTAGGTATGGTGACCCCCTGGTGATTTCCCTCCCTAGTATGCGGGACTGGAAAGACGGGAGATCAGCTCCCTGCCAAAGCCCCACATTCAAACCCAGTCATGGTACAGTAGCACTTTCAGTTTCAAGGAGACACATCTGCTAGCGGTATGTCATCTTAAACAACAATTTGTCTTCTTACTAATTGCTTCTAAGTTGTTCCGAACTTCCTGTTAACTTAGTCAGTGGTGTGTTTTGACCTTTCGTCACTGCTAGCTAGCGTTCACGCGAGCATGCTGAAGCTGACTAATAGCGAGTGCTATGAGGTTTTGGCAGGCAGATGTTTGTTGCGAAATCTCCCACATGAATGTGTAGCAGAATTAGTTGTGCTGGTTTTTGATATTCTGATTAATCGCAGCTCAGACAAGCTGTGTGTGAGGTAACGATCAGGGATTCTTTGTAAACGGTGCATGATCGCACATGTGCGTCCTTGTTTGCTTCCGAAACAAAGCGCTTGTGAAAGAGGAAAAAAAAAAAAAAAAACTTTCATTTATTGCTCCAGGATTTTGAAAGTTAAAGGTCGTACCTCAACCGTTAGAACGAATCTTTTGCTGTACGCAATGTCAAGTGTTTCTTTTTTAGCCATACACGGGTATTAAAATGTTTAAACCTTTTTTTTCAAGGATGCATGAGCAGTGAGAAGCAGTGAGCATTACGGTGAGGTAAAGCCTTGGTTGTAGTACCGGCAGAAATTTTAAACAACTTCAAACCTGAATACGTGTGCGCGTTTCATGATGATACAATACACATTTTACCTTGCCGGTTCAAAATTAAACTATAACACTGGATCCGCTGTGATACCATACAGTATGCGAATCTGTGGAAGGAATATATGATGTGAACGCACAGAGAGCGATACCAGAGTTATGTGCAATTTGTAGATTTTCTATGATTTCAAATCATTATTTATTTATTTATTTATTTATTTTTATTTGGATTTCCTGCCGATTTTCTCCCTAATTTAGTCGCATCCAATTCCTCCCCGCCACTAGGGGGCTCCCACATAAAGGCTACTACTGTCACTCAGTCGGGAGGGCCGAAACCACGTGACGTGACCGCATATTTTCGAGCTGCTCGCTCACGCACCGTGATTAATGTGAGAGCACTAAGTACTTCTCATCCCTCCCCTCTGAGAGAGCTCGGCCAATCAGCTCTCTCTAGACCTCCGACTGCGAGAGGTTACAGCATCACCCGGGAATCGAACTCGCGATCTCTTGATGATAGGGCGAGCACTTTACTACTGTGGTCTCGTACTTCCAGGGTGAGCGGTTCGATTCCCTGCCTTGGGTCTTTATGTGCCTGTTCTTGGGGTGCTTGGGGGGTTTCCTCCTGATTCATCGGTTTCCTCCCACTTTCCAAAGACATTAGGCAGATTAGGCTAACTGAAATTTCCAAAATGCCGTAGTGTGTGAGTGTGTGTTTGCATGCCCTGCGATGGATTGGCACCTCTTCCAGGGTGTACACCTGAATCCCAGGGATTGGCTCCATGCCCCTGAACAGGATAACTGCTATAGAGGATGAGTGAGAGTGAGAGAGTGTGTGATCAGTAACACTTGATTCACGTTCGTTGTTCTGATTAATTTCAGTCATTGCCTTTCAATTTGACGCATCGATCCTAATCGTCCGATTGTTACACCTCTGGTTTGTGTTTCTCTCATGATGTAGGAAAGGTTTTTTTTCCCCCCAGTGGTGCACGTGTGTGTGTGGGTGTGTGTGTGTCAGACCTAAAAAGGAGCAAGCTGCTGCTCTCATGTCTGTTTCTTTCATCTTCCAAAATGACAGCGCGAGATATTCACAAAGGATGCTGTACCCAAAACCTGTTCTCTCCCACACTTTCATCTTTTTATCATCTCACAGCCTCAGTTATTTACGAACTCTTACAACCTTTTTCTTTTTTCTTTCCTCATAATCATTTCCTTTTGATTAAGAACCAGAGCCACGCTTGGTCATCACTGCAGCTTCTTTTGCATGTCTCTGGACTGTCGTTTGGACGCTAGTAGCTTTCTCTCGCTTTATCTCTCTCTCTCTCTCACATACACACACACACTCCCACACACACACACACACACACACACACACACACAGCCAAACAATCCCTTTGCATCAGCTGCTGACTCAGCTACGATTCTCTTTGACAAACCACTTTTCCCCAAGCTGTCAACAACACAGCATCCAAAGCAGGGTGGAAAGCAGGACGCTCACTCTACCTGTTTGTTACTGAATGGGGAATATACTGTATGTATGTACAGTACAGTATTTATATAATGTGTGTGTGAATTTATGTCTATGTTCCTGCATGTTCCATCAGGATAATGTCATTTCTCTCCCGACAATTTATTTATTTATTTATTTTTAATAAAACGTGCATCCATCAGACTTTAAATGCATTGGTGGTGAAAACTAGCATTACAGCGTGGGCTTTTCGGTCCTCTGAATGGCCGTCCTCCTCCCCGCGATCTGCTAAAGACGAAGCGCGTCTGGGGTCGTGAAGGTCGCGCCGCTGTAATCATGACTATATCAGCTCCGGTGTAATTGCAGGTGCAGCTCGGTCTAAAGCTGCAGTGATCACGTTGTAGATTGGATTTGTCTGTAATTACAGGTTTAATTGTGCTGCTGTAATTATACAGACCTGATTTGGCGGTAAATGAAGGTTTGGCATGAGGTATCAGGAGATGCTTCGTTAATGGTACGTTGTAGAAGACAGTTCAGGAGTATTAGTTTTGTTAGCTTTCCTTAATTTAAGTGAGCCATGCCGGTGTACTCAGTGTAGGAGATTCATGATGCTTTGATTCGAATGAAGAGAAACGCACGTGCACGTGCCATGTGCCAGGTTTGGGGCTGGTCTGATCTTTGCTCTTTTGATTATGTAGATTAGATTGAGCTGAAGGATCGAGTCTGAGCACAGCCTTGTATTGCTGTGGTTATTATGTTATTACATTCGATTTGGCTGGGTTCTGGGCTCATTCTGCTGGTGCTATAGTGATTACTTACTGTAGATTGGATTTGGGTGCAGGTTCAGGTCTGTGTCAGATCAGACGTCGCACTTGGGGTTATATATTTTTAGGTGATTTAGGTGAGGGTTCAGGGTCGGGATGGTTTGATGCTTTGCTGGTGATTGTGTGGCTTAGATTTAGCAAAGGGTTGAAATCTGGATTAGATTAGATTGGATTTGCCTGAAGATTTAGATTTGAGTTTGCCTGATGCTGTTTTGGTAAATATGTAGAGTAGACTGGGGTCAGTCTGATCCTGCAATCTAGCAATTATATAGATCAGATTTGGCTTAAAG